>JAPDDM010000066.1:0-25000 GCA_027474115.1 Schizopygopsis malacanthus
TATACTCTTCAAACATATTATTCAGAAAGCTGAATAATGTGAACTTCATTCTACTTGTGTTAGCCGCAGATTTGCTATTCTGTAATTTATTAAGTCACTGAGATGTGATTTAGCATTTCTTATTCTACGTCACAGAACTGTATGATAAAAAGTTTTTACTATATTGTGCCTTAATTTGTAACACTGGGTAATTAGACTGGCTATCATTGTGTGAGTAGTCCAGTTTTTTATGTTTTGAATTGTATGGTCTAGATTCTAAAATAAAGTTATTTTCCACTAAGATCCATTGGCTTTAATCAAATTCAGTCGTTTCAAAATTTTGCCAACATTTTCATAATGAAGGATTTAGATTTTTCATGCATTAGTAGTCTGAAAACGCTCGAGACCTGGGCCCGTATTCCTAAAGATTCGAAGAATCCTTTTAGAGAGCTCCTAATTTAGCTTAAAAATGTCTAACTAGGAGCTTAAAAGTGATTCAGGACCAATCTGAGAGCAACTCTGAGTGAGGAAAAGACAAAAACTTGTATCTTAGTGAGGAGGCGGGGCCTGACCCTGTTGCTAGGTAAGATACAGTCTTTGGAAAACTGTGATTGGTTGGGTGTCCAAGAAGGAAATAAAAGAGCGCTTTTAAGAGTAGGGTATATTGTATGCCTTCACTTTGAAATTACAGGCATAATTTGACAGGCATAATTGTTCTCTCTCTCTCACACACACACACACACACACAATATATCGTCCATTTTCTCCGCTGCTAAAGAAACTCTTAAGCCTCTTAAAAGTCCTCGTTCGTACTCCTAACAATTTTGGACCTTACTTTTTTCTTTAATTTTAAGAGGAAACACCCACATTTCTAAGAATTTTCTAAGAATGTTGTTACTAGGAGCAACTCTTAGCACTAAGATTTTTCATGAATACGGGCCCAGGGCTGAGATGAAATGCTGCAGTGATTTTGTGTTACCTGGTATGAGAGCATCTTTCCTGCAGTCGTACAGCATCCCCAGCTGGAAGGGTCTCCCTAGAGCTGCTGTTTCAATCACTCCTACTGTAGCCATACTGAACACACACGGCACACCACTTACTCATTTCACACATTGAGTTTAGTTTTGCTGTTCAGACTACAATGGCTGAATGGGATTTACTCAAAAATAAGTAAATTAAATCATTATCAGCCTGATTTATTATATCCTGTTCTAAAACACATTTAGTGAATCCTGCTTGGGTTTGAAAGTCAACATTTGGAGGTTTCATAGACAGGCCTGTTTTATACTATACATCTATAGAAAGTTGTACTTAAGTTATGCTATAAAATGTTCCACTTGTCTGTTGCCAGAAATAACCCAGTAACCTATTGTGGACCAACAAGACATGAGTTTGACCACAGTTCAAATTTCTCATTGTAAGATTAATATCTGCCGCACCTTTTATCGTTTCCTGTGACGTGTAGACGAAGAAATGCTGCCCTTTCACTTCAGTAATCTGTCAGGTTAGAAACAGAGCCCTTTAGCTGCATTTACCACACGTTTACTTTTGAAAGATTTCACACAAGTTATCATATTATTCAGTTTGACATTCATCAAATTTTTATTAGAAAAATAAGAAGAATTGTTTAAATGAAGGAATCTTATTACCGTGTGTGAAGCCGTATAATGTTTGATTCACACCGCTGGAAATCCTGGATTTCAGTAATCAACACACGCTTGAGTTTAATGACATTCTACACATTAAAGAGGAAAATACATAATGCGTCCTCGAGCTATTTCCGTGTGTTTTCTCCTCCCGTGCCTGTTTTACCTTCGCTTTCACTTTCTCGTTAATGTGTGTCTAACCAATGAGATTTGCGTTTCCTCGGGGGAGGAGTCTGAACACGAGTGTCCAATCACACATGCTTGCCGCAGTGACGCAGTGTTTGCTTTTTTTTCGCAAACAAATGATTTAATATGTTTGTTTCTGTTCTTGTTTCTTTGTAAGAATACATCCATGTCTTTTGGTTCCATGTATCTGGCCTTCAGTTTGAGCGATGCTGGATATAAGTCTGTAGTAACGTGAAATCCGCTTAAACTACACTAGAAATAATGAGTTCAGAAGAATATGTCAGTATTAACACTTTATTTGTCTGGTAAAAATGTATCTTGGACAAAGATCTGCTGATTAATCGAAGCAGTCAGTGAGGCTGAACACAAACATGAAAAAACCTCCACAGCGCCAGCAAACAATATATTCGGTCTGTCTGCGGTGATAAAATCAGCTTTAGATGCCTTTATCTTTTCTGATAGCTTTAAAAAGGTAAAAACACAGGTGAATCCAGCAGCTCTTCAGCTGTGAAGCCCGAGGAATGAATCATATTTGAGTGAGAGACAAACACTGTCATCTGCTGCTGAGACTCAAACACTGCAGGCTCAGTATTTACACTCACACTTAAAGAGACAGTCCACCCAAAAATAACAATTCTGTCGTCTTTACTCACCCTCATGTCATTCTAAAGCTGTATGAGTTCCTTCTCTGAAATACAGAAGTTCATCAGATGAGCTGCTCTTAACCCGTTTAAGCCAACCGGCAACTATAGTTTCTGCAGTTTATATTTGTAATTTTCCTTTTGTATGTTTTTTCTCTAGATGTTATCCATGCTTTATGTCTCAATGACATGCAAGAAAAGAACCAAATAAATAAGTATTCACTTCTTTCCTGTCTCATGAGGCTGTCAACTACTTCTTGGAGACATGGCTCAGGCAAACCCTCCCAAAGAATATATCTACATAATCATGAAGGTCTCTAGAATGATCCAAACGAAACAAATCTTACAAGAAATCTAGTTTTTTTTTGTATACTTAGTCAAAGGTCTAAGTGGCCTATAGTTGCCGGTGGGCAAATGACTTGTAAGTACATAAAACATATATCATGGGGAAATGGGGTATATACATACTGTTGCTAGCAACATGCTACTCATGTTACTTTCTTGTTAAAAACATGGTAGCATAATGCTAGCAACATGCTAATCATGCTCATTTTGTAGCATTTTGTCACCGGATTCTAATACTATTAGAGCCTATATAGTTAGCATTATAGGTATGTTACAGTCAGTGTAGTGCCGAGGTTTGCAGAAAAGCCACATGGATGATAAAATGCCTTTAACTGAAAATTGAGTGTTTAATCTTAAATATTATACATTATTGACAATCTATCCTCCAATTTGATACGATTAAGTGCTTTGACACAATCTGTATTGTTAAAAGCGCTATATAAATAAAGGTGACATGAACTTCACATGTGTAAATCGTGAAATGGTGTGATCACATAGGTTTCACATATTTACACCATGAAATTGTTCCAAAACCACATTTCATATCTGTTTCACATATTTCACATGATATTTGCAAATGTGAAGTTCATGTGTTTTTTTTCTGTAAGGGCAATGTACATATCTATTTATTTTAATTTACCTTTTTATTCACAATGCCCTGTTGGGGCAAATTAATGGCTGCAATATGTTCAACCACTTTAAGAAAAAAATATTTTTTTTGTTTTCATATTCAAGAGATTATAGGCTATAGATGCAGCTTTTTTGGGATCACATTGAATGTTTTTCGACTTTTATACATAATCTAGTTGTTTATTAATAAAGATTGATCTGTTGAAAGCAGTTATTTTGAGTTAGATGCCAAATGTTCTCTTCCTATTCAAATTTGACATTGAAGGGGTGCATACGACTTATGACCAGCAACTGTAGTTGCCACAGATTCAAATACGATTTTCAAGAAAAAAAAACTTGGGGAAAATAAATGCAGAACATGTTCACATAGGACACTATTAACATGATTAGATGCATGAAAACATTCAGAAAAAAATTGGGCACAAATGGGTTAAACACACACTGAAAGCAGACAGTTATCAGATGCTGTCAAGCTTTAGTAACCATAGAGAATCAAACACAGCTTTGCAGCATCGCATTAGAGTGGAGCAGAATGAAATGGTTTAGCAACAGTTTGATGATCAACGTGCTTCAAAGTTCGTTTTTTTTTTTTGCAGAAGCAAGCCATACAGGTTTGTAACGACATGAAATATGAAAGTGGGATATAATATCTAGAACAAAACTTACATTTCTGACCAAAACCGATTAAGAGGAAATATCACTCTTGATTCCAACAACGAGTCTCAAAAGAACTTGTCAAAGAGAAATTATGATTGAGTCAGTGTGGAAGAACTTGACTGGTCTGCAGAAAGCAGCTAAACGCCTCTGGTGTGACTTTATAACTCATCACCAAACACCCATGACTTGTACTCATGGAAATTACTAAAGTAGTCAATACTTTCAATATAGTCTATAATATACTCACTTGGAGTTGATATTTGATATATTACTGGTTGAAGGAAGCATCAGGATATTGACTGGTGTCAGAAACACTGAGAAGGATAGAAGCTTCTGCTGATCGACTAAATGAAAGAGGACATGTAGAAGCGACCGCTTTTTCACAGCATATTGACTTTACTTAATAAAGTTTATGGAAGACCGGCAGCAGAATAAAGAAAGCATCCCTGAACAGGACTCTGATGCACAATGGCGCTGGACTTTGAAATTTGATTACAGAAATTATTATTGATTTTCTGATATTTGTGGAGCTTCTAAAAAGAGTGACTCACTTCTAATGGAAGTGTGTTTAACCTTTAATTTGTGTCCAGAGTCTTTATAAATATTATGTATGTATACTTTTTTTGTCTTGAGATTTTCTCTTTTTTTTAGTGTAGCTGCAAACTAATGTAGAGTGATTAAAGAGCACACAATATGATGCTGATCATTTAATATTTCTATGACAAAATCAAGCATAATGCCAGAAGAAACATATAGATTTCAACTATGTCATTTTCAAGACTTTTTGAAATGTACATTCTATCATATGATGTTCACTGCATGCATGTGACTAAAGACCTTTGGTGTAAGGTGCGCTTGAGATTCTTATGATTTCGGGACAGAAGCTCCGCAGTGCAACAGAATGACTGACAGGACAAAACAACATGGATAATAAAAGAACAAGTAAATAAGGAATAACAATATACACATGGACAACTGTATGTACAGGTATATATTACAATAGACATGTTTGTATGCACAGGTATATTATGTGCAAACGTGAAATATAGACTAAGTTCTCTACACAGAGTCATTGATGCTGCTGAAAGAGCACAAACACACAATCACACGTCTGAGTACTCGGCAAACTGTCTGTGATTCAGGATTTATCTCTTGGAAACATGGTTTCGAAGCAGTGATTTGGAGCATTATCAATCTTTCAGTTTTTTTATGCATCAAACAATAAAAAGAAAAGACAGGACAGATAGAACCTCTGCAGAAAAAACACATCACACCAAATACAATAAATAAAGACAAATATCTGAAACAAATATAATATCATACACACACTGAGAGGGAAACCTTATGCATCATGCATCGGTGGTATTACAAAAAACAATATGCATAATATTTCAAAAATGACACTTTCCTAGTTTTTAATCAACTGGAGAGATTTAAGAAATGCATTAATTTGAATTTAGGAAATGTTAAAAAGAAGGCTACAAATCAGTCAGTTTTTGGTTATGGACAGCAACAAAAAAAATCCCAAACAAAAGTAAACAAATATTTAATTAACAGATGCAATAGTTTTACCTTTATAGTAACACGTTATATATTTGAACAGAAAGGAACTGGAACTGGAAGAATCAAGGTGTTCACCTATGAAGATATAAAGTAGTGCAAAAGATTTCAATTACACATTGAAAAAATAAATGAATTAATGATTTTATATTTGATTAAATATACAGCGGAGATCAAAATTAGGGAACAAGCTAAAATGTCAGGGTGTCTTAGTCCTAGTTGAAGTTGTGCTAACAGGAGTAAGGGCCGTTTATTAAGCAGATTTCTTCAATTATTGTATTCTGAAGCACAGTATTAACAAATTAAATGAGATATTGAAAAAGATCTCTGATCTAAATGATGTTGATGATTTGACCGGATCCAGGATTGTGTGCTTCTGATTTCAACTAGAGGGTAATAATTTGGCAGGGGGTCGAAAATCGGCACAACACTGGCCTTTAAGCCTCAATTGTTTACAATGCAGTGATTTTGTGAATCAATTATATCGAAACAGTGGTTCAGAGCGCTATCAAAGTGCTAAACAACATTATTTCAGTAAACGAGGCTTGAAAGTTTCACAATTTCAATGGTTTGCCGTTGGGGAGGATCTCTGTACACATGTGAATCATGTTCACACACACGAACATCTAAATGTAATGAATACTGTATAATCTAACCCTTACTGTAAAAATGTGTATGATTATTCAAGCATGATGATCAATTCAGGCTACATTATGAGCTGTACTTAATGATTACTGTACATAATAATGTGCTTTTCTCTTTTATTATCTCCCGTCACATGAATTAAGTGATTGTTGCTTTTCATTAATTATAATCTTAAGCGGACTCATTCTGAAACTGTCAACATGCAACAGTGTTTCTTAGGTATTATCAGTGTTTAGAGCGAATGCACAAAACTGCTTAAAAAATATAAAATTTCCATAAGCAGATAAACATTATTGCTGCAGCTTGTCCTTCATTTATTGTCTTAGAAATAGCAGATCCTTGCTATATTTAAAATATGTCCTTTAAACCAGTGTTTAAGGCATCTCTCATTCACATAAACAACAATACATGAAAATTATATCTATCTATACTGTTACACATTAAAGCATTAAACTGGGTTATTGTTTAACGCAGCACTTTTGACCACATATAAATCAACACACTCAGCTTTTCAAAGTATACTGCATTCGATAGCGCACCTTGTTCAGTGTCTGTGCTTTTCTTCCCAAAGTTTGGCTAAAATGTTAAAAAAAAGTTTCACCTTTTGAAACAAGTTACAGGAAAAAATATGACTTTCTCACACACACAGGCACGCACACACACACACACTTTAAAACCGCATTTTATCATTGCAAGCTCCAAAAACAATGCTAAAACCACTTATAAAGAGAAAGTTATATGTGCTTGTTTTTTGCAATAGTAATGATCAAATATATGAGAAACACAGCTTTACCAAGCAATGGAAGAAATCATAATTTATTAACTCTGAATCAACTGAACCAGTTACTTCAATAAATGATTCAGATCCACACACTGGTCAGAAAACTCACTGCAAACATGCATAAACACAGCTTTTACAAACAAAGCCAAATGCTTAATTGAAAGTGTAATTATTAAATGTAATAGCTCTTTAAAGCCCCGTTCTGAATCAACTGACTCTCGAAACGCGCTTTGAAGCCCCGTTCTGAATCAACTGACTCTCGAAACGTGCTTTGAAGCCCAGTTCTGAATCAACTGACTCGTGAAACTCGCTTTGAAGCCCCGTTCTGAATCAACTGACTCTCGAAACGCGCTTTGAAGCCCCGTTCTGAATCAAATGACTCGCGAAACGCGCTTTGAAGCCCCGTTCTGAATCAACTGACTCGCGAAACTCGCTTTGAAGCCCAGTTCTGAATCAACTGACTCGCGAAACGCACTTTGAAGCCCAGTTCTGAATCAAATGACTCGCGAAACGTGCTTTAGAATCCCGTTCTGAATCAAATGACTCGCGAAACGCGCTTTGAAGCCCAGTTCTGAATCAAATGACTCGCGAAACGCACTTTGAAGCCCAGTTCTGAATCAAGTGACTCTCGAAACGCGCTTTGAAGCCCCGTTCTGAATCAAGTGACTCTCGAAACGCGCTTTGAAGCCCCGTTCTGAATCAAATGACTCGCGAAACGCGCTTTGAAGCCCCGTTCTGAATCAAATGACTCGCGAAACGCGCTTTGAAGCCCAGTTCTGAATCAAGTGACTCTCGAAACGCGCTTTGAAGCCCCGTTCTGAATCAAATGACTCGCGAAACGCGCTTTGAAGCCCCGTTCTGAATCAAATGACTCGCGAAACGCGCTTTGAAGCCCAGTTCTGAATCAAATGACTCGCGAAACGCGCTTTGAAGCCCCGTTCTGAATCAAATGACTCGCGAAACGCGCTTTAGAATCCCGTTCTGAATCAAATGACTCGCGAAACGCGCTTTGAAGCCCCGTTCTGAATCAAATGACTCGCGAAACGCGCTTTGATGCCCCGTTCTGAATCAAATGACTCTCGAAACGCGCTTTGAAGCCCCGTTCTGAATCAAATGACTCGCGAAACGCGCTTTGAAGCCCCGTTCTGAATCAAATGACTCGCGAAACGCGCTTTGAAGCCCCGTTCTGAATCAAATGACTTGCGAAACGCGCTTTGAAGTCCAGTTTTGAATCAAATGACTCGCGAAACACGAAGAAGAAGAACTGACATAAGTCATAAGAAAAAAAACATACTATAACTTTATTTCTCTGTCTCTGATTGTTTGTTGACTGTCATATCTCTCTGTATTCACCATGATTGTCTTCTTTGATAATTTAGGGCTTTGCTTTGAAGTTACGCATTCGTGAAATGCGTGAAACTTCTATAAGCTGCAGTCAATGTTGAGATAGAAAAACCAAGGCAAACGCAAGTATCTTCTCCGTCAAGTCTGCTGTACTTACAGTGTTCAGTTCAGCTGAGATTGAGTGTGGAGCTGTAGATGAATTAGACAGCAATATGTAAACTCCATAAAAACATAAATGAAAAAAGATTCCCCTTCTAATATCTGCACAGGGTTTATTTTATGGCATTATTCACTAAAATCACTGATTTTAGAAGAGACTCTTATTGTTTGATTATTTCTCCACACAAATCTTATAATTACAGGCAACACTGTATTGTAAATTTAAATGATTTTAATATAATATGAATTATCACCTTGTTTTCTCTTCAGCTAATTGATGTTGACTTTCCACAAATACTTATTCTACGATTAAGGAACGTCAAAAAGGACAAGATGCAGAGAATTCGTCCACATACTGAGGTAATTCAGTATTACAGTGATTGAGTGTCTGTAACAGAAGCAGTGATCCACCAGTATGTGTTCTGCCTGCATATTTGCTGAATGTTGATGATAAATGCTCAGGTATTATAGTGTTTTTCTTTGTATGATTAGGACAGTTTAATGAGGAGAGAGAATGGGAGATTGAAACACACATACACATTTTTTTGCATGCTTACATACAATCGCACTCTTTCTCTAACTATTGAGTCCATTTGATAATGTTTCCTCTTTTTCCGAAAGGTTTCCTCTCATAGGTATTAACTTTATGCCATAATAAACCTTTATGGTACATTGGAAGCTGGACACTATAATGCTGATATCAAATCAGATGATGGAAACTGGTTTCGATGTGGTGACAGTCATGTATTTCAGGTATGTTTGTGTATATAATGACAAACATGATTAGAAATGGATCGATTTATGGCATTCAGAACTGAAAATTGTCCATCTTGAAGATAAACTGGGAATAACAGGGCAAATTAGCATGAGCGCGCAACACCATAAAAGTGGAAAAGTGGAAAGTTCTGCAGGTAATTTACTGACAATACACAAATTAACAAACACAGACGCGGTCCGTGCTTTTCTATAATGACCAACACAATCTGCCAAGAGCAGCAAATTAGCGGCTGGTTTAAGACATGCGGTTTTTGTGTGGTAAATAATGGCTCAAATACCAGTAAACAGACTACCATAAACCTTAATATATCACGTTGCGTTCATTTCAATATTCCCATATGCATATTCAATAAGGTCAGCCTCAAAAATGACTGTCCACGCCTTTTCATTGTTTTGTTTATTTATTTATTTTACAATAAGTACATTTAATCCGTCACAATTCCCTGGAGGCTTATTCTTTTTTGATTTGTGACTGCAATACTTTTGGAAGAAAATGAATCCCATATCAGTCTAATAAAAAATAATAAAGAACATAAATCACATACTTGTACAGTTAACATTTTTATAGAGTAAAGTTAAAGAGTTAGAGAGTGAAAAATATAATGTCTAATATGTAATATGTCATTAGAGTGTATTTTTTTCACATTTTGTTTTTAAGGTTCTGACACAGTGTTTTTTGTACAAGCAGGTACCAGACATTTAATACAGTTTGTAGTGTAGATATATATATATATATATATATGTGTGTGTATTTCTAAATTTGCTGTTATTAGTGTTACTTGATTGGCTTATGAAGTTTATTTCTATGCACAGGTCTTCACCTGCCTATCTAGTCTTGTACAAACGCAGTGAGTATCAAATATTTTTTTGCTGCATACACCATAAACCTTTTCAATGAGAAGACGTTAAACGGTTATTCTGATGTGTGCTTTTAATTTTGGGTGTCACATAGAGTAGGAGAGATATACAGAATACACCAGGACTGAGAAGAACCACTGGTTTATGTTTTATGTTTTTTATTTAATTAACTGGAGATTCCTGATATACTTTCTATCTATCAAAAGTTCTCCAAAATCATTTTACTGTCTGTAAATATCATTTGAGAGCATTGAAAGTAGCAGCAGTATGTAAGAGATCAGTTTTACAAATGCCATTTTATACAGAAACAACCTCTGAATGCTGTAATTAATCAGAGGATTGTGTAATTAATGTTTGTTTTATTCATAGTCAATAATGTATTTTCTCTGTATTTGATATGTCTGAACATCAATAGAAATCTTTACATGGGAGAATACGCAGCTTAAACTGAGGTGTTGAGGATTTTTCTCAGTTTAATTCTTTGAATGTTGTATGTAAATTTGGTTTTGAGGTTTTGACAGAAGTCGTCACAGAGCCAGCAATGTGTTAAATATTAAACTGCACTTTTGACTGAATGCAGTGGCGTCTAATATATCTACATACTGTAAAATAATCTTTCCATGGATTCAGACCTGGGAAATCTTTCATCAGGTGGAAGTGTGCCTGTAAGAGAGACAAATATCAAGACATCAAATCATGAACATTATTGCAAAAGACATTTCATAATTGCTCATACACAATCTGTAGATGTATGTTAATAAATAAAGCATTTCTTTGACCATGCACAAGATAATAAGCAATGTCCTAAACAGGATTAGGCATAAGAAAACATATTGTTCGGCCTTCAATACCATCGTGCCTGACTCTATTCTCTTTATTATTATTGTTTTTATTACCTTCAATGATATGTCTTTCTGTACTGGAAGCTCCTGACTTTAAGTCCGATTCCTTGTGTGGGTAAACACACTTAGCAATAAAGCTCTTTTTGATTCTGATTAAATACACATTTAATATTGTATTGTATTAATTGATCTAAATCTGCTGATCTATTCCTACACAAATGCAGTGAGATTTGATATGATTTTTAATTATTCACTGTCATTCCACCTTTTAATTACGCTACATGCAACAAAAGCAGAAAATCCAGACAGAACTAGTGTAGACTAGATTCATCAAGTGTCTTGTAGGCCTGCATTTGAACAAATAAATGCAGCCTTAATGAGCAGATAGTTGTAATCTAAAGTCTAAAATAAAATGTTTTAAATAATTTTATTTTTATTTATTTTAATTATAAATGATGCTAAAGGGGT
The DNA here is from genome assembly GCA_027474115.1 of Schizopygopsis malacanthus. Taxonomy (NCBI): domain Eukaryota; kingdom Metazoa; phylum Chordata; class Actinopteri; order Cypriniformes; family Cyprinidae; genus Schizopygopsis; species Schizopygopsis malacanthus. The sequence continues at coordinate 11,519 of JAPDDM010000066.1, forward strand.
ATCCTAAAGGGGGTCGTACATCGAACGAGAAGCGCAGCGCCGCGTCGAGGACAACTCGTGGTATCGCACACCAGACGCGCACATTCGAGACTAATACATTACCTGAAGTGTGTTGTAACGGTTGTGTCCTGGTAAATCCAGTAGGTAGCAACCGATGACAGTGAATGTAATCACCACAGACGATTCTTACATAGGCCTATACTGTAATATTTTGTGTATGTAAAAAGGATTACGTTTATTATACATTTAATTCTATATGTATACATTTTATTCAAGCTGTAAAACTAATGTGTACAGTATTTAGCAGCAGTGGTATCTTGGTATAATGTATTAACAACGGTTTGAGGCAAATATGATGTTATTTAACATAAAACAATGCAGATGGGGCTCTGTGGCGCGGCAGGAATTTGAACAGTGTCCTGTTGCTGGACGCTGCGGACAGACGCCGGTGTGCGAACACACATAGAAAACAATGTGTTCGGATTTTACAGACATGACACGGCGCTGCACTTCTCATTCGGTGTGCGACCCCCTTAAGCGTTAAATAGTAGTATTTGAATTATCATTAAAACCGCATTAGATTACGCATTAGAGTTTTCAGTAACAGTGTCGCGTGCGCACAGCAGCAGAGTTTTGTTTGAGTGAAAATATGGTGGAAAAGATGGGATATTTTAAAAGAATGCTAAGGGAATTATATAAACGAATATATGAATGAATGAATTATATGAATGCACCTCTGAAGGTTCTGACTGTCTTCAGAAACGATTCGATGGCATTTTGTTTTCCTCTTCGCTCCATGTAATACATAAAGAAGTGTTTTTAATCACAATACTATTTTGTTTAAGGGAAACAGCTTCTCCATCAGCGCCACCTGTCTGTGTGCAGTGTCTGTCTGGACTAAAAACAGATTGGATATACGCTTCACAGGGCACTTGTCTGAAGTGATAAGAGAAACATATAAAGTGGAACGGAGAACCACTGAGCTAGGGAGCTGATTGAGACACATGAGATACCGTAACATTGCACAGCCTCTGTTTGTAAAAAAAAACACAAATAAACACATTCCTCCATGTGAAAGCTTATATATTAACTCAATATTGCAGCTTTTTAAACTACAGTGACTTTTCTAATGTCGTGTTAGCTAACTGCTTTGTCTTGCTGTATAATTTTAATTTAGCAGAAAGTCTACTGCAGAAATAGATATTCATAAGTGTTTAACTAGGGTTGCAGACACACAGTCAACTTGCTTTGGTCATTACAATATGGTGGACATCTTACGTATAACGACCCATAGAAACAGTCACTAATTAACAGGTCTTACCTCCGCCACCAGGCATTCGCATCACAAAGATTAGAACACTTAAATGTTTGATTTTATAGAACTGAAGAGTGCGATCATCTTCCAGTGGATCTGTTCCAAAAATCACTCTTACATCATCTGGGCCTGACAAAAGAAAAACATGACATTCAGTGTTATAAACAACTCAAATGACACGTGAACACATACATATCAAACTCATTTAGACTTGAATCTGTTTTCTCTCTGGAAAATCCCCATCCGGAATGCTGGATCCCTGTCTATTTTCAAGCAACAACTGAAAACTCATCTCTTTCAACTCTACTTGACTATATAAAAAAAAAAAAAAAAACTTTCACTTTTTCAAAATCTTCATCTTTCTCTTTCTCTTTCTCTCCTTCCCTTGCTAGCTTGTACTTATTTGAACAATGCCTGAGACTTGGTGTTATTGGCACTTCCTCTGTATGTTTGCCTCTTCAAGATTAATCTCTTTATGTACTCCCCAATTGTAAGTCGCTTTGGATAAAAGCGTCTGCTAAATGACTAAATGTAAATGTAAATGTAAAATAATCCATATTGAGTCTACCAGGTGCTCCAGAAATCTGAGATTTGAATTTCTCCTTCAGTTCTCTGACGGTGGTGTTGTTAAACTCCTCCTCTGAATCTGCCACACGTAATGGTTTATTCTTCTTTTCATTAAAGTTTATGAGGACCTGAAACACCATTCTGGATGCTTTTATCAGAAAAAAAAGAACAACAATCATACGAACATAAATCGTTTGCTATCTGTGAGATCAGATTCGCTTGTTTGGCGATCGACGTTAATTCTGTTTCCGGTTTCACTTTCGCTTTTAACTCACTGAACACAGTCAGGAAACGTTAAAAAGACAGAGAGCGGCATAATTGTACAGTAGGTGAAATTATATCTGGCCTGGCAACAAAAGCTGTCACTGTGCTAGTACCTTTTCAAAAGGTGCACTTTTGCAAGAGTACTATCAAATAAAATACTACACATGTTCAGCATTTTGATATGTTTATTTAGGATCTGAATACTTTGCTAGTCTTGTGGTGAACAATTACACACTCCATGAACAATCAGTGCTAAACATTAAGCTTGGCTGTATGCATTCAACTCGTGTATTTGTCAATAATACTCACCTAATAACCCCAGAGCTTCAGTGGCTTTTCCACAGGATTCAATTCCTCTAGATTTAGGCGGACCTACATGCACAGGGAACAGATGAATGAGAGTTAAACTGATACCTGACATTGACACTAACACGTTAACAAGGGCTGAAATATGATCAAATAGGCTACATTGAAAACTATCATTTAAAAACCTATATTATAAAATGCTGTTTTTAGTCAAATATACTTTTGTAACGCATTCTTTTGTAAGTATATTGTTATGCTTAAAGGGCAAGCAATACATAATATCATCAAGTTTGACATGAAAATGAAAATAATTGCTGGCGACTGAAATGAAGTACATTACAAAATATATGAGACTCGCAAAGTGTTCATATAAAAGATTAAAAGGTTAGTTCAGCCTGAAATTAAAAATCTGTCATTAATTACTCACCCTGGTGTTGTTACAAACCCATAAGACCATCTGTCTACATACAGTTACATCTGGTTTATACACTGAAAACCAGGAGGAAGAATGACTCGTATGTCCTATACTTGATAACAAGCCCTTGCAAGACAGTCATTGAACAATACTACACAAGTCTTCTCTATAAATACAACGTTCAAATATGGGTGAGATAATATTACAAACTTTAAAAATGTCATTCAGTGTAACGGGCCGGGCTTTGATTTTACCTTTACTTCTTTTAATAAACATAAAATACCAAGTCTATGTTTTCTCTTTTGTTCTGAATATGTAGTTTGTTTGAGGTCATTCAGTGTAACAGGATCAAAAAGCCATTCTGTAATCATACGTCATTATACAGTCTGTGAAATCATCAAAGGTCCTGAAGACACTGCTGCAGTAAAGCCAGTTTATGGCTCTTTAATATTCATAATTTCACAATTTCAAGTAACAAAACCACATAACATTCAGTCAAATGCCAGAATACTAGCAGCTAGAAACATAAAGATTACTCTTTATTTTGAGGTGTTCTTGTTACAGTATAATTATACATTTAAGTAATGAGTAACATTAATGAAGTACATGTACTTACTAAATGGTTAAGCTTAGGATTATTACTTGCAAGTAATTATGCATAATTTATTGTTATTATAATAGTAAGTAAATGTGTGTGTATCAAGAACACCTTAAAATAAAGTCTTACACAAATAAATACTAGTAGCAGTAAAATAGATGCTAGTGCACTAATACAAAAAAATAAAAAAATGAAACGGAAATAGTTCATCTATACAATAAATGGACTCATAAATGAACAGCAGATGGAGCTGTTATTCAGCGAAACACAAAGATGATTATATGACTTAAAGAAACGTTACTCACTCATGATACAGGACTTATTTGTAAGTGTTTATTCATATGAAAACCGTGCATATAAATTTGATAATCAATTATTACAATGACGTTACATTTTGAAATATATAATAAAAAAATATATTACCAAACTCTTTATTTTCGTTATAATTTTTTTCATGAGAGTGCTGTGTGTACCAAGTGTTTATTTTCACAAGTGCATTTATTGAATAGCAGCTAGGGTTATTAAAAACAGAACAGTTTGTTTTTCCCTCAATGAAAATGAATCATATTCAAAGTTTGTCCTTTTGTGCCGGCCATGACACTTTGATAGTAGATAGTTTCCTTGCGTGAGACTGAACTACAAGCGTTTGTTCCAGACATTCACATGATTCATGCTGTAATTAGTAATGAGCATCAATTAATAATGTTAACAGGAATGTGGCCATGTGAGGTTTTTCTTGAATAGGCTACTGAAAAACTTTTGAGTTCTTGTCATCATGTTGATGTCTTAATATTTCAGCTAGGAATTGTGTTAAATCAGCGTAACTATCATGGATAGTCAAGACAGCCACAAATATAGGCTCGTCAACTTTCACTTCTTATTTTAAGTTGAATAACTTACGTTTTCCCGTGTTTTTTTTATGTATTTTTACTGGACAGATATAATCAAAGCAAAGCAACAATACATAGCTACATATGCTTTCACATCTTATGGGCAGACAAATACACTCATCTGAGGAGATCTTACTCTCTTTACTCAATATTGCATCTGTTTGTAATATTAGCACATCTGTAGTGGTTTTAACAGATAATAATCACAGTGTTTATAAATATAGAATCAGTATGTGACTGGGCACAAGTCTTCAGTCAACTCGAGATGCATTTCTTCATTCGTGATGAGATTCTGTCACAGTCAAATTCATTAACACGCATTAATTAGATTAGATCACAAACAGGTAGGCCTACACATGACTTGTCCAAGAACATATAGTGGAGTAACATCTAACAGCAAGAACTGATGAGATACTTACGGCCACTTTTGATATTGAACCTCACTCACTCAGGGATTCATTATTTCATTTCTGTTTGTCAAATATCTGAGAAACTTGCTCAGTCTGTCTCAGTTGTTGAACTTATGGTCATACAAATATTTACACCTTAAGACATTTGCTGGAAAACACACACACACACACACACACACACACACACACACACACACACACACACACACACACACACACACTCTCACACAGGCACACTCACACAAACACACACACACACACACACACACACACACACACACACACACACATGTTGGGTTTCCATGTTTTATGGGGACTTTCCATAGACGTAATGGTTTTTATACTGTACAAACTGTATATTCTATCCCCTTACACTGCCCCTATCCCTAAACCTAACCATCACAGGAGACATTCTGCAATTTTACATTTTCAAAAAACATCACTTAGTCTGATTTATAAGCTGGTTTCCTCATGGGGACCAAAAAATGTCCCCACACGGACAAGGATTTTGGATATTGCCATCGTTGTGGGGACATTTTGTCCCCATAACGTAGGGTATACCTGAACCACGCACGCACGCACGCACACACACACACACACACACACACACACACACACACACACACACACACACACACTATCTCCCTCTCTCTCTATCTCTCTCTCTCACTCACACACACATAAACACACACACACTTTTCCACATACTGTAGAGCCCAGTCGTCTTAATCATCTTTGGTGTATTGTTTAAAGATGAGAATAGTTTTATAAATGACAGTCCCGTCGTGCCCGAGGTGTTTCTGGAAAACACATCTCAGTTTCATCTTCTCCAATAAGAACTGATTCTGGTAAATCACATGATTGTCAAGCCAACCCTGCTTCTCATCTGTACAGAGAGCCGGTTTATCATTGAATCACTGAAAATTGAACGACGATGAACCAGGAAATATGACATCATGATTTTCTAAGCACTCCACTCCACTGAACTTTACTGAATATGTCCTTTAGCTTTTGTTCTGTTGTTAAAGAAGTCATTGTCATCCCTTGATTTGATTAAATACATACCAACTTATTGTGTATTACAACTCCATTGCTCATTTTATGTCTTAAAATCCTGGTACATTAGATATATTATCTAAATCATGTGTAATGCCTAATGCTACAAAAATACTATGTGAACAAAATTAAACCATACAAAAACAATATATAGGCCCAAATATTGTATTAACAGGTAAAACCTTTTTTGAGCATTTTGAAAAGAAAAAGAAGCTGTAAATACATACTGTATAGCAAACATTTTGACTTCTGAGGGTGATGTTTAGATTAAAAAGTAGATATGAGCTGCATGATTTCCTCTCAGTAACAAAATAAACAGACAACAAACATGAGAGCGGTGATAAATCAGCCGTTAAGAAAGCATCTGATCATAGCGATGTGAATATGTCTGCACAAGCTCTACAATTTATTGTGTTGACCGATGAGGAAACTGAAATGACACTGTTATGATACTTTAATTATAAAGTATATTTGAGACTATAAACTAATTAATATATATATATACTGAACAAATGTATAAATGCAGCACTTTTGTTTTTGTTATGGGAGTGAGGTTTAGGGGGTGAGAGTAACGGAGGTAAAGCCTCACTCCCCTGATCTCAAGACTGACTGACGGTAGTGGCTGCAGCCTCGAGCCTCACGGTTAGCACGTCCGCCTCCCGCGCCGGATACCCGGGTTCTAGACCTGCTTGGAGAAAGTGAGTATCCTACACAGACACACATTGCGCTCACCACACACCAGCTACAGGTGGAGAGGAGAGAGAGTCATAGAGACAATCAAGTGTATGCTCTCACCACACACCAGCTACAGGTGGAGAGGAGAGAGAGTCATAGAGACAATCAAGTGTATGCTCTCACCACACACCAGCTACAGGTGGAGAGGAGAGAGAGACATAGAGACAATCAAGTGTATGCGCTCACCACACACCAGCTACAGGTGGAGAGGAGAGAGAGTCATAGAGACAATCAAGTGTATGCTCTCACCACACACCAGCTACAGGTGGAGAGGAGAGAGAGAGTCAAAGAGACAATCAAGTGTATGCTCTCATTACACACCAGCTACAGGTGGAGAGGAGAGAGAGAGTCATAGAGACAATCAAGTGTATGCTCTCACCACACACCAGCTACAGGTGGAGAGGAGAGAGAGTCATAGAGACAATCAAGTGTATGCACTCACCACACACCAGCTACAGGTGGAGAGGAGAGAGAGTCATAGAGACAATCAAGTGTATGCTCTCATTACACACCAGCTACAGGTGGAGAGGAGAGAGAGTCATAGAGACAATCAAGTGTATGCACTCACCACACACCAGCTACAGGTGGAGAGGAGAGAGAGTCATAGAGACAATCAAGTGTATGCACTCACCACACACCAGCTACAGGTGGAGAGGAGAGAGAGTCGTAGAGACAATCAAGTGTATGCTCTCACCACACACCAGCTACAGTTGGAGAGGAGAGAGAGTCGTAGAGACAATCAAGTGTATGCGCTCACCACACACCAGCTACAGGTGGAGAGGAGAGAGAGTCGTAGAGACAATCAAGTGTACGCGCTCACCACACACCAGCTACAGGTGGAGAGGAGAGAGAGTCGTAGAGACAATCAAGTGCACGCGCTCACCACACACCAGCTACAGGTGGAGAGGAGAGAGAGTCGTAGAGACAATCAAGTGCACGCGCTCACCACACACCAGCTACAGGTGGAGAGGAGAGAGAGTCGTAGAGACAATCAAGTGTATGCGCTCACCACACACCAGCTGCAGATGGAGAGGAGAGAGAGTCGTAGAGATAATCAAGTGTATGCGCTCACCACACACCAGCTACAGGTGGAGAGGAGAGAGAGTCGTAGAGACAATCAAGTGTATGCGCTCACCACACACCAGCTACAGGTGGAGAGGAGAGAGAATCGTAGAGACAATCAAGTGTATGCTCTCACCACACACAGCTACAGGTGGAGAGGAGAGAGAGTCGTAGAGATAATCAAGTGTATGCGCTCACCACACACCAGCTACAGGTGGAGAGGAGAGAGAGTCGTAGAGACAATCAAGTGTATGCGCTCACCACACACCAGCTACAGGTGGAGAGGAGAGAGAGACATAGAGACAATCAAGTGTATGTGTATGCGCTCACCACACACCAGCTACAGGTGGAGAGGAGAGAGAGTCATAGAGACAATCAAGTGTATCGCTCACCACACACCAGCTACAGGTGGAGAGGAGAGAGAGACATAGAGACAATCAAGTGTATGCGCTCACCACGCACCAGCTACAGGTGGAGAGGAGAGAGTCATAGAGACAATCAAGTGTATGCTCTCACCACACACCAGCTACAGGTGGAGAGGAGAGAGAGTCATAGAGACAATCAAGTGTATGCGCTCACCACACACCAGCTACAGGTGGAGAGGAAGAGAGAGTCATAGAGACGATCAAGAGTATGCTCTCACCACACACAGCTACAGGTGGAGAGGAGAGAGAGAGACATAGTAGACAATCAAGTGTATGCGCTCACCACGCACCAGCTACAGGTGGAGAGGAGAGAGTCATAGAGACAATCAAGTGTATGCGCTCACCACACACCAGCTACAGGTGGAGAGGAGAGAGAGACATAGAGCCAATCAAGTGTATGCGCTCACCACGCACCAGCTACAGGTGGAGAGGAGAGAGTCATAGAGACAATCAAGTGTATGCTCTCACCACGCACCAGCTACAGGTGGAGAGGAGAGAGTCATAGAGACAATCAAGTGTATGCGCTCACCACACACCAGCTACAGGTGGAGAGGAGAGAGAGAGTCAAAGAGACAATCAAGTGTATGCGCTCACCACACACCAGCTACAGGTGGAGAGGAGAGAGAGTCATGGATGGGGATTATTAGGGGGCCATGATAGACCAGGGCCAGTGGAGGGAATTTGGCCAGGACACCGGGGTTACACCCCTACTATTTACGAGAAGTGTCATGGGATTTTTATTGACCACAAAGAATCAGGACTTCGGTTTAACGTCTCATCAAATCAAATCACTTTTATTGTCACATCACCACAGCACAAGTGCCTTGGTGAGTGAAATTCTTACGAGCGTGCTCCAGACAGTGCAAAAAAAAACAATTTACATATGGACAGTACGTATTTACAGACTTACAGAAGACAATGTGCAAAATACACATACATATACTCCGTACACACAGTGTACTATAAAGACATACTTAGTTATTGATACGCATTATACACCGTATGTACTCATCCGAAAGACGGCAGAGAAACTGGCAGTTCTTAAAAGCTGAAGAATTCCAAAGGAACACAGTTATTTTTTTATAGGAAAGGAGCTGTCCAGCTAGTAGGTGCTGTGCAGGTAAAGCCTCACTCCCCTGATCTCAAAACTGACTGACGGTAGTGGCTGCAGCCTCGAGCCTCATGGTTAGCACGTCCGCCTCCCGCGCCGGATACCCGGGTTCTAGACCTGCTCGGAGAAAGAGAGTGGGACCCGTTACATTGGTGCTAGTGACCGAGGTTTAGGGGGGTGAGAGCAACGGAAGCCAGCTAGAAAGTGCTGTGCGTGTAAATCCTCACTCTCCTTATCTTAAGAGACGCACCCACGTCTGAGACCCACTCGGAGCAGGTGAGTGGGACCCGTTACACATGTAGCGCGTCAATTCTGCATGTTATGTTAGATTCTCTCGCTCTGTATCTTTCTTTGCGTGGGTGTGTGAGACAAAGCGATGGCGAGTCTTGCACCTTCACACTAGTATGTCAAATATAGCTAGACTGCACATCCTTTCAAACGAACTGACAAATAAAATGTTAATAATATTATAATAAATTATAGTAACGCCACATGTTATTGTCAGTAACGAAACGGCGTTGTAACGGGGGAAACAGTAATTCGTTTGATTACTTATTACTGAAAAACAAATTATGCTGTTAGTAATGACATTCATTTATAATGCCGTTATTCCCATAACTGTGAAGGACATATTTAATTAATTCTGATAACTGTACTCGGTAAGCCTGGTAAATACACAACTGAACAATTCAAAGTGAAGAAATACAGATTTAAAACGTCACAAGCCTCCGTGGCACTTGTAGGGAAGGGCTCGTGGTATGTAGTGTCATAGCTTCAGGCAACAACAGAGAATCTGACAACATATAGCCTTTAAAACTTGTATATGCATGTTTGCCATATTCAAGCCCATCTTGTATCCAATGACAAAACAGGCTGCAGCACAATCAGTTTTGTTTTCAAATAATAATCTGATTTCTGGTAACATGCTGACAGCACACTGATCTATGTGAAGTATGTACAATATGCTTTGCGACTCCTTTTTTGTCGTTATAGAAAGAATGCAGAATGGAAAGATTCCTCTGTACCAGCCGGTCTCATTGTTTATACATAGTTACGCAACATCTACAGCTACAACACATACATTCTTGCACTTTATGATTAATGCTGAAATGTACAATTTGGATGTATTGAAACATTCAGAGCATAAACATAATTACACATTTACAGCTAAAACAAAATATGGTAACAATTTGTTTTAAGGTGTCCATAATACAGAGTAATTACCTAGTTAAGTACATAGTAGTAGCCCTTATACTTACATGAAATAAAATGCACTTATCATGTAACTAAGTTATGGAACAGCCTGTACTTACAGTTTGTAATTATATACATGTAATAGACAGCTACTGTCACACATATGTAACAGACCGAGGACAGTTTTATCAATGTGTTCGGAGAAAGTCAGGTATTCGTGCTTACAATCACTGTTGAGGAAGGAGATGAAACAACAAAAGGCTTTCTTTTGGGTCGCTTCATCGTGACCATATTGATTCTGAAGATTTGGAAACAACACAAAAATAAAAAATGGATACCTTTTGCGCATTTTTGATGTATTTCATGGTTTTATTGTCAGTCATACCATGCCTGAGAAAACAATGTCCCATGATACAAATATCACATAACAGTAACAGTTAAACAATTACAGAAATGTTATACATTTGAAGGGTTTGAAGTGTAACCACGTTTAACAATATGTAATGCTTCGCAGCAGAAATCATACAGAACAGAATAAAATCTTATTTAATATTTAGTAGACGGAGCTTAATAAATGTGATTGAAAACAATGTAATTGATACAACAACTGATTACAGTATAATCAATATGTTAATTGTGTTAATGGACACGTTTACATTTTATGTTTTAGATGTGGTCAAAATGTAAATATTATTCCCCTTCAGATGCTGTCAATATGTTAATGGTGTGATATATATATATATATATATATATATATATATATGTGTGTGTGTGTGGGGGGGGGGGGTGTGGGTGTGTATGAAGTTGTTAATACATCAACATTTAATTTTTTATATGTGGTCAAAATGTAAATATCATTCCTCTTTAGATGCTGTCAATATGTTAATATTGAACGTTTCAGTGTCTATATGAAAGACATTTTTTTGGGTACAACCACATTTGATATATAAACACATATGAATACTCATGAGATCACAATGTCTGAACAGCCAGATGCAGTGAATGACTGAGAAACAAAGTCGTTTTAATGGCATGAATACTTTCAATGTCTTGAAGACATTTGTTGGTTACACTGATTAATGACACAAAGTTTAAACAACTCTTTACAGTCATGTTTTGTACGGGGACACACTCTACTTACATTATAATGCTTTGTCTTGTAACCAGTGCTTCACATGATAACATCTTCAGCCTAATCAGCTCAAAAAAATCATATTTAATATGACTATCAATATGGTTACATAAGATTATACCAACACGTACTGCAGTATATTTCCTTATAATCTCACCTGATCAAAAGTAAAGGTTTAACTGTATTCATGTCCACTCCTCCCATGTACCGCCCACACAGAATGATTGGTTCAGATCCTCTATAAAGCACCAGGATGTCCAGGTGATCGTTGCAGATATCTGTAAGTATCACTTCTTTTTATAAGCTACTCAACTTTAAGCAAATGTTAACTTATGTATGTTGTTATATTTCTAAAGCTAGAACAGCCTATAACAGATGATCAATTACATTGAGTGTTTGTTTTTATATATCAGTGTTATTGTGTGTGTGTGTGTGTGTGTGTGTGTGTGTGTGTGTGTGTGTATTGTGTGTGTGTGTGTCTATGTGTGTGTGTGTGTGTGTGTGTGTGTGTGTGTGTGTGTGTGTGTGTGTGTGTGTGTGTGTGTGTGTGTGTGTGTGTGTGTAGAACATTATTAGTGACCATTGGTCTCATTTATAAAGCATGCGTAGGCTCAGATTTGAAAAACAAAAACAATAAATTTTTACAGTGCGTAAGTCACTTAGCGTCTGCTAAATGCATAAAAGTAAAATGTAAAGTAGTAGTAGTAGTAGTAGTAGTAGTATGCACCATCTTCCCCTGACTGGGATTAATGAACAGATTCTGGCGTACGCATGCTTTTATAAATCTGAAAACTTTTGTGCATACGTACACTTTTAGGATGAAATGGAGAGTTTTTATAAATGAGACCCCAGATGACGAAAAAATATTTACATATTTTACTCCACAATTAAGTCTATTGTTAAGTGTAAGTTTTAAGTTCTGGAAACACTTTAATATTGTCTAATAACACACATTAATTTTTGTTTTCTCAGGAAATGGAACCTGCTATTATTTTTGAAAATCTGTCGAGTTTGTCTCATTTATCTTTGGAAGGAATTTGTAAATTAATTTGGAGTAAAATTTTTATGACATTTTTTTCGGTCAAATTTAAAACAAAAGATTATAAAATCTTGTCTTTTGATTTTATTTCAAATATTTTGTGGAATGAAATGTTTAAAAGTTTTGGGAATATAATTATTACAATTATTTTGGACAAATTAAAAAGAGAACCAAACTATCGAACTTTGTCTTTTGGTTGTATTTTTAATTTAATTTTGGATGAAATTTTTGATTATATTGGGGATACAATTATGACATTAATTTTGGACGAATTAAAAAAAAACATGATAGAATTTAGTCTTTATGGTAGTTTTTTTTATATTAGTGGGGATGACATTTGTAGATATTTTGGGAAAATGATTATTAAGTTTATTTTGGACAAATTAAAAAACAAAATTTTTATCCTTTTTTTCTTTTTTTATAATGCCAATAATGAGGATGATAATAATATAGAGGTAATCATAGGGGATGGCTCTTTTATTACTTAATTTTAAATAGATATAAATAATATTTAATACATTTAAATAGGCAAGATTAAGAAACCCTTTAAATAATCTACAAACATTTGTGACCCTGGACCACAAAAAAATAAATATATATATATAATAATATTTATAAAAGAAGAAAAAAAGAATTATAAATAATAAACAAACAGATTTCCATCTAAAGAAGAAGAAGGAGAGAACAGGTATACTCAGGGAAAGTGGTCATCGCTGATCTATACGCTTTCAATTGATGTATGCTTTCTTAGGACAGGACAATATTAATCCTTATTATTTTGGGCATAAAAGAAAAATAAATAATTTTGACCCATATAATAATAACAATATTTAATAACCTAATAACAAAAAAAAATAGACAAACAATTATTACGTAGAGAGAGTGACAGCACACTGCATTAAAATACAAGTATTCATGTTTTCATAACCGTTGGCCAAATTCAAAAATTAAACTAAGACATCT
>JAPDDM010000066.1:30000-37500 GCA_027474115.1 Schizopygopsis malacanthus
CTTCAGTGTTTCCTTGTGTGCACTACGGTTTCGTGTGTGGATTTCTTTGGTTGTTTGTTGGTAACTAAACCTGTACGTCAGTCATTGCACCTGAAAACAGGAGTAGTTGACCCATTTAAGTGACTGGTTTACTTAGTTTTGGCATGCATGGTTGTGTTTGAGAGCTGCCTGCATGATTTGATTAAAAGAAGGACAGAAGGAACAGTGCAGGTGCCTTAGTTGAATTGTTTTCACAAAGTATTGTTCTCTGCAGGAAAATGTCTTGCAGGTCAAGGGGGTTGAGTGTTTTCGGTTGCAACTGTATGTACGGCCTGACAACTGATTATTTTGTTCTGTTCCTCTGTTAAATGCTGCAGTGCCCTCAATCTCAATCAGTGGTTATGACGGTCTCTGTGTTTGGTCTGTTCTCTAGGAAAGCATGGAGTAAAGAGAACTTTGATGTTGGCCAAGTTCTGAGTAAAGGCACATTTGGGCTTGTGTATCTGAACAGTGCTGTTCGGTCTAATTTTGTTCGTGTCACAGTCATCAGCTGTTGTGCACTAGTTGGCCACTAGAGGACACTCCTGTGTACTTTGAGCACATGGCTTGTGTGTTTTGTTTGTGCATTGTGCTCATCAGTCTATTGTTCTTGTTACCTGATTATTGCTTAAACAATCTTGAATTTCATGAGATGTAATTTGATATATATGTTTATCAACACTAATCATTCCTTCACTTGTACCAGCTACATGCCCATTCAATTACTGTTCTTAATTACTCATATTTATATCACTTTCATTATATATTTTAACAAATTTATGACTGAATACATAAATGAATAAACAGCAAATAAAGATTATTATAGAATAACATAATAATATAGAAAGGATATTAATAACTGAGTGCTTAATAATAAATTCAGCACGTGTAGACAGTGTAAGTATGGTAACATGATGTGATTATTGTAGTTGTAATCCAGCAGGTGACATCATGAATCACTCCATAACGAACTTCATGGTGATTAAGGGCATAATTATGCAGAAAAAGACTGACTGATTAGGACCAGCGTGACAATGGAAAATCTTGAAATACGCAGGAAATAATACATGCAATCTATTTAAATTTATTTGCAAACATAAACATACCACATAATTTTTTGAATAAATAAAAGTGATTTAATAAAAAACACTCTTCCAGTGCAGTTACTGCTGCTATTCAGACTCTATTTGCCTTGGTGCCAGTTTGCATGGCTGATCTTCATAATAGTCATGGCCAGGCTTTAAACAAATAAAGCAAAACTCATAATCACATTCAGGGCACTCCATGTTATTACATCCTTCGCTAGTGTGTTCGATCAGCACGCCACAAGATGTGCATGCACGCATTTGTGGACACTGTGCTTCATTATTAAAGTATGTTAAAGAGATGATTGGACAGTCTCTCAGCAGTTTCTTGTCGATGGTACATCCCACATTACCACATCGATCAGCACGATTTTGAGACCCTTTCCACTCTCTCAAACACTGCCAGCAGAATTCATAGGATTGTCCAGTCCTTTCTGTGCACACAGAGCACTGCACACAGAGATTGGAAACATCCAACCGTTCAATAAAGGTGCTACAACCAGGACACTGAACATGGAAAGAGAAACGACAGAGGTGCAAGGTCAGACCCATCAACTCCCTTATTAATATTATACTTCTGCAAGGCAAAAATATACTCACAACCCTGAAGTCGACTATCTTCTTAGCAGTGTTTGTCCCAAGCGTTTCCTCAAAACTCAGTTGCTCTTCAGGTGTAAGTTTCGCCAGGTTTCTCACTTCATCATACGGCCATGTTTTCTCACACTTGTCCACTGGGCATCTGAATTCAGTCTGTCCCTGAAATGAAACACCAGAGATCATGATTAGACATTAGAATGGGGGGGGGGGGGGGGGGGGGTAGAATGATGCAACACTATATTGGAATGAGCACAGATTGACTCACACTGTCCAGTTGAGTTTTACAGCAATCTGTCAGTGAATTTGGATCAGTGACGTGACCGCAGGACAACACTGCCCTTAAAACATCTTCATCGTCATCATATTCATCTGAAAGAGACCAGGCTTTAGAAATTACACTAATATGTGCTGCATTTATCATGTTGGAGTATGCATAATACAAGCTATTGAACGCTATTTTATGTTTTTGCTTCACTTTTCATTGAATAATATTATTGCGTATTTCTTTACAGAAACCAGTTGGATGAATGTAGGCTACCTGGTCAAGTTTTTGTCTTAAAATAGCGCTTTTTTCACATTATACGTTATTTCAAAGCAGCTTTAGTGGAATAGAGTCAAACTGTGCTTTAAAATGTCGTGAAATCACAAGTTTTCATATAACTAGACTTGTGTTTCAGTTTGCTAACAGATATAGACCGCATAGGCCAAGCTTAAATCAGTTTCACATGATAAACAAGAACATCACAGAATCACAGAAGCAGCTCTAAAAGACACGTGTCATTATTCAGATCAGTTTGTTTTCTCCTCTTAAGGTTTGTTCAATCTAAACAATAGTATTTATGAATATTAGTGTGGTTCAGATCTAATCAAACCCGAGGCTAACAGTGGAAAGAAACTCCTCAAATAAGAGAAATTGAGACAAAAGCCTCGGTCTGTTCAGTTATTTAGCCTATATATATATATTATAACAGACGATGATGCAGTGATATCAATAATATCACAGGATAGATTTAGCATTCGTGTGTTTGGTTATTTGTTAAATAAGTCATGAGGCGTGCACACTTACCGAAGTCATTTGGTTTTGACACCAGTTTAATGCCTTTGTCGCGTGGAGTGAATTTCTTCATGGTTTCAGACATTTTTAACATCGTCTGTTCTTAAACTTCCCTGTTGTTAAAGTCAAATGTAAGAGCAACCTCCCCCCCCCCGGTCACGTGTCACCACTGTTTACGGGAATTACCAAAGTTTCTTTCAGTATGCAGTCTCTCAATCATGACCGCTTTTTCATGATGTTTTGCAGTGTTTCTCTCAGGGGTAGCTGTAGGCCATACACTGAAAAGTCTTTATGCTACGTGTAAGATTCAAGTGTTCAGATATGATTTGACAAATATTGAATCGAAACTATTTTGTCTGCAAGGCACGTGTTGCTGAACACTGCGCGAGCGTCAGCACGGGAGGCAGAAGTTTGTTAGGCAAAGAGTTAGCAGCCTTAAAGGGACAGTTCACCAAAAAATGAAAATGACTATGCCCCAGAACTGCTCTGCTTCCCACATTCTCCAGAATATCATCCTTTGTGTTCAGAACAAACACATTCATACAGGTCTGGACCTACTGGGTGAGTAAATGATTACCGAATATTCATTTTTGGGTGTACTGTCCCTTTAACTAGACAATCCCAATCTGTCAGGTGGACACAACACCTGGTGCAGTCGAAGTCGAACACACCCTTTAACTCTAACTCACACAGAGTGTTTTAACTGTTGTTGTATATAATATATATAGTATGTTAAATCCCAGTCCAAACATTACAAATCTTTTCTTGAACATTTGTGCTATATTTGAGTTCAAAATATGAAACAATGTTTATTTTGTATAATCTTGAGACTTCTGATTTCTGTTTTTTTTTTATGTTTAGGTTTCAGTTTTTTTCACGTTCGTCATAAAACGAGTCTGACTTGCTTCTCCACCCTTTGTGGTATTCGTAGCCAAGTTTATGAATTTACTGTAAACCACAGTTCACTTGATGACATGCTTCTGATAAATGACATAAGAGATGAGTTTTTAGTGAAGATACAAAGGGCAGTTTTATGATCAAAGATGATTTAATCGATGTGATATCTGACTATTGTGTCATTTTAAACATTCTAAACAAACATCTAGCAGAAACAATTAACAATAAAACATGTTTAATAATGTCACTTCTCTGTATTTATTGACAAACAGAAACTGTGATCAGCAAAGAGTTATCTTTATCAGCGCTGAAATAACCATATGTGGAAATTATGGATTGATAAGAGACATTTTATTGAAATATTGCAGTCACCAATTCCCTTACTTTTATTTGTGGAAAGAAAAATATGTCATACATATATTACACATATGCATATACAAAGCAAAACTATATTATTCTATCAAACTTTTCTTGAATTCAACATATACTTTAATAAAACATGATTTATTATAATCTTGAGACATTTGTGGAAAGATGGCGGATCGAGTGGGTCGCTGCTCAGCTGCCTCTGAGCTTAGTCGACTTAGAATCAAACCTAGATTAAAACCTACAATCTATGAGACTGTGGATGGTAAAATAATCGTAGAGGATGAATTTCTTAATTTCCTCTCAGTTAAAATAAGAACGATGAGCCAGGATCAAATAATTCTGGTTGCTTCGAATACTTTTGATTCTGAATGGATTGAGTCGTCGAAAAAACTGCTGTTTGAGCTCTGTCCGGGCACTAAGCAACGGTGCGTGGCATGTAAAGGCAGTCAGAAAGATGTAAATAATATAAAAAGTTGCTTAAAAGTGCTTAATGAGTGTGGCGAAAACATTCCACGATTTGTGTCACACTTTTTGGACGAGTTACCACCTGTAACATTTAACAACGTGGATGTTTCAAGCCTGCTCTGTAGGATGGAGCGCCTGCACAGTGAGGTGAACGCGCTACGGCATGCAGTGAAACTACAGGCGGATATTGGGGAAGATCTACGAGCTGCTACTACGATCATCGATAACAGAGTGTCCAATATGGAGAGGCAGCTAGAAATAAGTTGTGAAGGAGGGCATGGTTTGGATTCACTGTGTGAGCTTAAAAATGCCTGTGAGGGAGAAATGGCAGGTGCCCCCTCTGTGGAATGTGATGTGGGCCTGGAGGGGATTGCAAGTGGCGTGGGATCTTCGGCGGCTGAGGAGTCTAACGTTACTTTCATGACATCGGAGGAGCAACGGAAATCATCAGAATGGAGTCTGGTAGTGAAACATGGCAGCCGCAGGAGGAATTATGTGGATGGCCAAAAATCTCAGATTAAACAGCGAGCTGGTAAAGCTAAACAAAGGATGCCTAAGCCTATTATTGGTACAGGGGCACGAGGGAACATAAGTGTGGTGCGAACGAAGTTGGTAAGTGTGTTTGCTACCAAATTTACTCCGGATCTTAACGCTGAAACTTTGTCAAACTACCTTAAAGAAAAGCTTGGCCGAGATGTGAATTGCCAACGCATTGCCACTGTGAACAATAGATACAGTTCATTTAAAGTGAGTGCTGAGTGTATCAATGTGACGGAGATGTACAGCCCGGAGCTGTGGCCTGAAGGCTCAGTTGTTCGTCGTTATTATGAGCCACGCAAAGTGAGAGTGTTGGGGGCTAATGTAGCTGCCTCCACGTCAGGTGCGTCTGAGACGGAGGGGGCTACTGCCGATCAATGAACTTGATCTGAATATGCAGATTATATCCTATAACTGCCGTGGCCTGCGAGTCGGTGATAGCGTTGAGGATAGGGCCCGACGCACAGTAGTAGATAAATTAATGCAAAATTGTGATATCCTGTGCTTGCAAGAAACATTTTTATCTAAACAGGATTTGGGAAAATTGAACTCTTTTAATGACAATTTTCACGGTGCTGGCACGTCCACAACTGATCTTACTATGGGTATAGTGAGAGGAAGGATATCGGGAGGTGTGGCTACTTTGTGGCACAAAAAGTTGGACTCAGTGATAAATATCATTAAGGTTGATGTTGACTGGTGTTTTGCTGTACGGATAAGTTGCTCTAGTAAAGAGTTAATTATCCTTAATGTCTATGCACCTTATGAATGTCATCAAAACGAGGACGAATATTTAAGTACTTGCTTTTATTGGCTCTTTTATTAATGAAAATAATTCTGCAAGTGTTTTTGTGGTTGGGGATTTGAATGCAGATCTTACTGACAATTCTTCTATGTTTGCTAAGCATATGCTGCATTTTTGTGTTGATAATAATTTTAAGATATCAAGTAAAATGTTGTTACCTAAGGACAGTTATACCTATATAAGTGAAGCCTGGCATACAACTTCATGGCTTGATCATTGTATTAGTACAGCTGAGGCTCATGATATTATAAAGTCAATGACAATTTTATACAGGGAATCTATATCTGATCATGTACCATTTTTAATGATTATTGATTTTGAAAGTCTGCCCAAGATTAATTATGAGTGTAAGAGGGCTGTTTTGGTAAAAGTAGATTGGTCTAAAATTACAGATGAAGATCTTAAAACTTATTCTGGGAAAACGGACAGTCTGTTGAATAAGGTAGTATTACCCAGAGATGCAATCTTGTGTTCAGATGTGAATCGTAATGATATTTCCCATGGTACAGCCTTTTGTGATATGTATGATGATATTGTGAGATCTCTGCATGAGGCTAGTAGACCATATCTTACTTGCCCTGACAAGAAATATCATAGTAAGCCAGGGTGGAAGCTTTTAAGGCATGGGATATTACTGGTAGGCCCAGACAAGGCCAGCTTTTGGACCAGAAAAAGTTAACCAATGCCAAGTATAAATATGCAGTGTGTTATATTTGTAAACATGAACAAGTGATGAGAGCTGATTTAATGGCGGAAAATCTGCTATGTAATAATATGAATGCTTTCTGGAAGGATGTAAGATCAATACATAGGAGTAATGTGACATTACCATGCTCTATTGAGGGTATCTCTGGAGCTGAGAATATAGCAGAGCTGTGGAGACAGCATTATACTACTCTGTTTAATTGTGTAAAGAGTGAGCCAGGTAAAGTGGAAGTAGTTTCTAGTATGGATACAGGAAGTATTACAACAAATGAGGTTTATCAAGCAATAATTCAGCTTAAGGAACTGAAAACTGGTGGTTTAGATCAAATTACTGCTGAACACCTAAAATTTGCGAGCTTTAGGCTTGTGGTCCTTCTCGCAATTTGCTTCACTGGTTTTATGATACATGGGCTGCTGCCAGAGTCTATGTTGTCAGTAACCTTGTTGCCTGTTATTAAAGATAAGGCTGGCAAGGTAGGTAGTTTGGATAACTATAGACCAATTGCTTTAGCGAGTGTTCTGTCAAAGGTTTTGGAAAGAATCATATTAGATCTATTAGGTGTTTATCTTGATACCACAGATAATCAGTTTGGTTTTAAGGCTCACCATAGTACTGATTTGTGTATATATGCTCTGAAGGAAGTAGTAGATCTGTATAAAAGACAAAATTCCACTGTTATAATTGGCTTTATTGATGCTTCTAAAGCTTTCGATAGAGTTAATCATCAAAAGTTGTTCAGTAAACTAAGACAAAGGGGCATACCTAATAGTATATTAAGAATTTTGACATATTGGTACGCGAATCAAAGTATGCAGATAAAGTGGGGCAATTGTGTTTCTGATTCATTTAGAGTAAGTAATGGAGTGCGCCAAGGAAGTTTACTTTCACCAGCTCGTTTTAATGTTTATATGAATGAATTGTCAGAAGAACTAAGTGACTGTAGGACTGGATGTATGCTTGGTAACAC
>JAPDDM010000066.1:42500-47500 GCA_027474115.1 Schizopygopsis malacanthus
ACCGACTACTATGAGCACAAAGCAGAACACATTTTTCTGTAGAACTCGGCGTTTTAAAGAAGCTGATAAAATATTTACTTGCGAATGTCCGCTGAATGTCCAATGTAGTGTGGTTAACAACGTAATTGAATGCAGAAGTCCGAATGTGCGAATATAAAACCAACTTTACCTAAGTCGTTTTCGTTTCTATTTGGCATACTATTTATAAGCATTTTCATGAGCTCGGGTTGACTGTAACTACTAAACTGGCGCAGTTGAAAGGACGGAAGTAATTCTCTCACCTTATTATGACTAGGCTATATAAGCCTTCAATAAAATAAAATAAAATAAAACATCGACTGCAGTTTGTTACTATAGTAAGTTAAATGCATGGTGGTAACACGAATCATGTCGACGCGAGATTCAGCGCTTTTCACATGTTCACATGAGTCTCCAGCCCTCCACAATAAAACCTAGACTGAACTAGAAGACGTGCGCACAACATGCATATCATCATCAAACATACACTTACCGAGATCGCTTGGTCTGGACACCAACTTGATGCCTTTGTCGAATGGAGTAAATGCTTTCATGTCTTCAGCCATTTTAAACCGCGTCGATTGTGTTTCTGTTCGCCAGATCACGCGACGCGCAAACAAGTGCAGTCAGCGCGCTTCTGGCATTAGTCTGGCTAAAAGAGAAACTATCAGTGTCACTGTACACATACACAATATACATCCACCGCGAGGATCAGGGTTCAATGGCTCGATATGTATACGTGTTTTTTACTTCCTTTTTATGACTTAAAACGACAACATCTTGTTTATGCATCTGTCGTCTGCTGAAGGTCTCCGGGAATTTGGTACGGAACTGTGCTTAAATCCATTATCATCCATGGGTTAGTGCTTATTATTAGAATTATAGTGTATTAAAGTCATTGTGTAACAATAGAAACCAAACAACCGATGCACTGTATTCATATTTACCTGTTATGATACTTATAATACAGCTCTAATCGCATAATGTCAGTATTTTTTCTTGCATTTAGTTATTTGTTTATTATTTAGTTCGAGTATTAGTGTATTTTGTCACATTGTGTTATCTCCTAGTACAAATCTTGTTCTAGTCTTACAAAGAATCATCTAGGTATAGGAATTTCATTTGCAAAACAATTATTGAATATGGCATAAATACATATGGAATTTGATGCGCAATATATCATAATAATGGCCTCTGCAGTTATTTTTTTAAAACCTAGATGCACACAGAGACTGCTATATTGTGAATATGATTATCAAATAATCCTGTATTAATTATTAATTATTGAGTATGTGACGAATAAAATTACCTTGAACCTTGATTAAGCTTATTTACTTTCATGCATTTGGCAAGCACTTTAATGGAATGTAATATCCCAAATACTAATTTCAGTTTAGTCATAGTGATAGTGATCATAGTGTTGCTATAGTGCCCAAAAGACAGATGACAACATTGTCAAAACACTCTCTGTTCACAAGGATTTGTAAAAATGCCTAAAAACGTTGTACTCGTGCCAGGACAGTCGCTGATGTGACTTTGTAAAGAAACACTATGCGCCTTCCTTCGCACATACACATTAATATTCATGTTTTTGTAGTTTACACAATTGTTTTCAGAAGCTTACCCTTTTAAATTTTGTTAATAGTCACCAAAAATATAATGTCAATGAACAGCCAAAAATGCATTTTCTGTTTTTATAAGCCTCATAAGTGTATTTCGAACCTGCACCAACTCACATGTCTGCACTTTTCTAATTATCGTTAGGAGATGTATTTACCAGCTGCTTCAGGTGTGTTTGATTAGGATTGGTGCTAAACTCGGTGGGACAGATGGCCCTCCAGGAACAGCATTGGATACCAATTGCTTTGCAGTTACATTTAGCCATTTCCCAGTCCAATTGTCCAGTATTTCATTCTGAACATAGCCTATCTGAATTGAACTACATTAACCTCATAAACTGTACAGATTGTCCACCATTTCAAATGCAGAATCAAACATTTGAGGAACATTTAATCTTGATACAGCTCATGACATAAAAGCTCCAACCTGTCCTCCAACCAATACGCCGTATAGCTCGTTTGTCCAAATCCCTGAAATAAGACCCATGAACGTATACTACAATTACACCCCTATTGGCAACAGGACATCTTCATATTCATGTTTTGTAAATCTGCATTATAAGTTGGATTTTGTGTAGCTCAGTTGGTAGAGCATTGCATTATACAACAATATGTAATCAAGTGATCATGGGTTGAACGCACGCGCTCATAAAATGTGCACTAAAAATCATGATTTTGCATGATTTCTGTAAGGGGTGGGGTTAGGTGTGGTCATTCGTACGAATCAGCCACCTTGTAAGCTATGCACGAATTACCGTGAGATCAGTATAAAAAGTCATTAAAGTTAAATAAACATGCATTTTGATTGGTAATGACAGTCATACATCATTTCATGACAACAGATGCAACACATCATTATTTTTACGCGTACTAGAGGGCACTTAACTTTAAAACGTAAACATAGGTTGTAACAAGGCGCTTGCACAAATTACCTATAGGGTCGTGTTTTGTTGGAGTAGAGGCTCAAAACTTGACAAGCCCTAACTCTGTGTTTTCAGTACTGGATCTGACCTCATTCTGAGCTGCTTATTACAGTGTTGTGTGATTTCACCAATTTTACTCAGCGCTAAATATTAATCTACGAATCTTTTCTAGTTTGTAGAGGAAACCCTGCTGGTAAACCCAACAACGGATTTATCTTCATATGGAAAGTATTACACAGTTTGGGTCATGGTATATTAACCCAAAGAGTAAAATATAGGCACACGGATAAAACGATAACACGCTTATCATGGGAGAAGTTTGAAAAACGGGTTACATTTAATCTGAAACTTAAAGCTTGTAGTGGTGAGTTTCATTAACACTTAATGCTCAGTACTCTGGCTCTTCAGCACTCAACTAATGAGAACTTAATTATTACATTTTTGCCATGGTCGATGCTTAAAATTCAAATCAGGACGATGTTTTTATCCCCTACAGTATTGTTTTCATATCCAAACTTACAACAGTCAAAGGAAGAACAAACCCATACGATGCCATCGCCACCGAAAGAGCGAAACAATCATCTGCTTCAAACAAATGCACAAGATACCTTGTCTGAAAAACTTACAAACGATGACTTCTGTGCTGTAACTATCGATGAAACCTCCCCACCCATGACACGTAAGCATGAATCTATTATTAACACACATTACACTGCCAGATTGTAACATGAATATCTTTATATTGTCAAGGATACGTTGGATTAGAGAATCAGGGAGCCACGTGCTACTTGAACACAGTGCTGCAAATGCTCTTCATGACAGAGGAGTTCAGAGAGGCTGTCGAAGGGTAGGAGCTTGTCATTGTTCTTATGCTAAGTTTAGCTGAAAAATTAAATCAGCCATAACTAGTGTGTTTTGCAGGTATGTGATGAATAGTTCCAGTTGCACCATTAATAATCACATCGCACGGTTATTCAAGTGTTTGAAGTCTAGAGAGAGAAACACTGCCACCACTGAAGGAATCACAGCTGAACTTAAAATCAATGGTAGGTTATATAGAAATAGGATTTATTAACACATTTCAAAAACAAAAGCCTTAAAGTATACATTATCCCAAACGTGTGTGTTCAGCGTTTTTCACACCATTGAGTCATTCATGCATCATGTTATTTTCATCAGTTCAGAAGCAGGACGATGCTGCAAAATGTCTTCAGAAGATACTTAACAAGGTCGATCCTGAAATATCTAAGGTGTGTTTAGTACCTGCAAATACCCTGAAAGTTCTTCATCACTGTGTCTGGAGTGTGCCATGTGTTTGATATTATATAGGGCTAATCTTGCATCTGTCAATGGGTTATAAAAAATGAATGCAAATGTAATGTCTATCCATAATATAGGTATTTCAGGGAGAGATGGCACAAACCACCATTTGTATAAATCCAGAAAAAGAACATGATCCTCTGAAGCAAGTTAAAACCTTTTTCATTTTATCCATTTCCTTGAACTCAGAGCCTCCTGTGCACATGGTAAGCATTTAAAAGTAACTGACCCCTGTGTAGTGAGATTATATTAACTCAGGTGCTCTAATGTGATTAAAACAATATTACAGGTTCAGTGCATCATATGCATAATATTGATCACCATTTAAATGAATTTGCATTAATCGACACATTTTGGGAAGTCTGTGTTTTAGTGAGGCACTCACTATGGAAATGAATGGGGCCAGTTTCTATTGAAACATTGAGCAATAAGACATATACAATATGCATATTAACATGATTTTACTGTAGAGAAAAAATACTAACTTTTATTGTGTAAAGATACATCCAATTTAACAGTTTTGTTGCAATTGCAACAAACTACTATAACCAACAAAACCCAAAAGCAACTGTGAAATGAGTTTAAACAGCTTATTTTATGCAGCTGATTATTCATAGACTTAATATGCTTTCATAAAAACTGTAAGTTTCTCTTTTATATTTGAAATCCTCCAGAAACTGACCTTATTCACTTCTATTACAAGAGCCTTGAGTCTAAACGAATTACAAATGATGTCTGAAGGTCTTAAACCTGGAATATTCTTTTAAATCCATGTTTGTTTAGTTAATAATTCATCATTTTTACCTTCATGCAAACCCAATAAGTTAACAGGCAATTATTATTATTATTTATTTTTTTCAGCAAAAGTGCTTTAATTCATATTTTGCACCGATCAACATGTATGGGGACGATCAACAAGTGTACTGTAAAGCTTGTGAAAGGATGGTAAAGACAAAAATTGTGAGTTTTGCTCCATAAGTGGTATATAAATATGATAACTTCTTTTTAAATGTGACAAACTTAAACAAAGTTTAAGTTTAAAGTTCTATTGAACAAAATCTTGGGATAAAATTCCAGCAGTACAAAATGTTTTATCCTGATTGTGGTTGGTTTATTCTGT
>JAPDDM010000066.1:52500-106061 GCA_027474115.1 Schizopygopsis malacanthus
CAGAAATTATGACTCACAGCACTCTGGCGTGATATGATTTTTAAAGGTCCCTGTGTTAATATTACACAAGGAACGCATGTACACTACCAGTCAAAAGTTCTTGAACCGAACGAACGTATGTTTTAAAGCATTATCTTTATTTGCATTTATTTGATCCCAAATACAGCAAAAGCAGGAATATTCTGAAATATTTTACTATTTAAATTACTTGACACAAAATGCTCAAACAAAGTTTTACCTGTTAATAAAATATTTGGGCCTATATATATTGGTTCAGTATGTTTAAGTATTTTTGTAGCATTACGCATTAAAACATTATTTAGATAACGTGTTCAGGATTTTAAAGTGAGCAATGGTGTTGGAATATACAATAATTTGGTAAATGTATTTTTATTGATCAAGTGATGACAATGACTTCTTTAACAACAGAACAAAAGCTAAAGGATGTATTCAGTAAAGTTCAGTGGAGTGGAGTGTTTAGAAAATCCTGATGTCATGTTTCCTGATTCATCGTCGTTCAATTTTCAGTGATTCAATGATAAACCGGCTCTCTGTACAGATGAGAAGCAGGTTTGGCTTGACAATCATGTGATTTACCAGAATCAGTTCTTATTGGAGAAGATGAAACTGAGATGTGTTTTCCAGAAACACCTCGGGCAGGACGGGACTGTCATTTATAAAACTATTATCATCTTTAAACAATACACCAAAGATGATTAATATGACTGGGTTCTACAGTATGTGGAAAAGTGTGTGTGTGTGTATAAACATTGTGATTATTTTCTGTTAAAACAGAAATCACTGCACATATGCTAATATTACAAACTATGCAATATGGATTAAAAATATTATGATCTCCTTAGATGATTGTTTGTTTTTTTGGCCCAGTAGGATGTGAAAGCGTATGTATTGTTGCTTTGAATATATACGTCCAGTAAAAAGTGCATAAAAAAGAACATGACAAAGTAAAAAAATTGCCTATTAATTAACGAGCCTAATGAGTTAATGAGCCTATATTTGTTACTGATTTAACACAATTCCCAGCTGAAATATGAAGCATCAACATGATGACAAAAACTCCTGCAGAACTCAAAAACACTTCGACATGGTTTCAGTACTCAAGAAAAACCTCATATGTCCACATTCCTGTTAACATTATTGACTGATGCTCAACAAACTGGTTTTGAGGAATTAATTACAGCATGAATCACGTCAATGTCTGGAACAAACACTTGATGTTCAGTCTCACACAAGGAAACTGTACAGTACGTAAGCAAATGCACGACTGGCACTTTGAATATGATTCATTTTCATTGAGGGAAAAACACGTTGGTGCCAAAAACTTTCATTTTCTGTTTATATAGTTACTAACCCTAAACAATTTATCTAACTTCTATTCAATAAATGCACCTAAACATTTGGTTTATACACACAGCACTGCTTTTAAAATTGAAATGTAAGGAAAATAAATAAATATTTTTTTTATAGATTTTATTTCACAA
The DNA here is from genome assembly GCA_027474115.1 of Schizopygopsis malacanthus. Lineage (NCBI taxonomy): Eukaryota > Metazoa > Chordata > Actinopteri > Cypriniformes > Cyprinidae > Schizopygopsis > Schizopygopsis malacanthus. The sequence goes on from JAPDDM010000066.1 coordinate 54,003, forward strand.
TTTAACGCCATTGTAATCATACAATGGTGAGTGGAAGTAGGCAGGGCTTCTGGAGGGGATGTAGATTCGTAATAGTGAGTGGAAGTAGGCGGGGCTTCTGGAGGGATGTAGATTCGTAATAGTGAGTGGAAGTAGGAGGGGCTTCTGGAGGGGATGTAGATTCGTAATAATGAGTGGAAGTAGGCGGGGCTTCTGGAGGGGATGTAGATTCGTGATAGTGAGTGGAAGTAGGCGGGGCTTCTGGAGGGGATGTAGATTCGTAATAGTGAGTGGAAGTAGGAGGGGCTTCTGGAGGGGATGTAGATTCGTAATAATGAGTGGAAGTAGGCGGGGCTTCTGGAGGAGATGTAGATTCGTGATAGTGAGTGGAAGTAGGCGGGGCTTCTGGAGGGGATGTAGATTCGTGATAGTGAGTGGAAGTAGGCGGGGCTTCTGGAGGGGATGTAGAATCGTAATAGTGAGTGGAAGTAGGCGGGGCTTCTGGAGGGGATGTAGATTTGTGATAGTGAGTGGAAGTAGGCGGGGCTTCTGGAGAGGATGTAGATTCATAATAGTGAGGGGAAGTAGGAGGGGCTTCTGGAGGGGATGTAGATTCGTGATAGTGAGTGGAAGTAGGCGGGGCTTCTGGAGGGGATGTAGATTCGTAATAGTAAGTGGAAGTAGGCGGGGCTTCTGGAGGGGATGTAGATTCGTAATAGTAAGTGGAAGTAGGCGGGGCTTCTGGAGGGGATGTAGATTCGTAATAGCGAGTGGAAGTAGGCGGGGCTTCTGGAGGGGATGTAGATTCGTAATAGCGAGTGGAAGTAGGCGGGGCTTCTGGAGGGGATGTAGATTCGTAATAGCGAGTGGAAGTAGGCGGGGCTTCTGGAGGGGATGTAGATTCGTAATAGCGAGTGGAAGTAGGCGGGGCTTCTGGAGGGGATGTAGATTCTTAATAGTGAGTGGAAGTAGGCGGGGCTTCTGGAGGGGATGTAGATTCGTAATAGTGAGTGGAAGTAGGCGGGGCTTCCGGAGGGGATGTAGATTCGTAATAGTGAGTGGAAGTAGGCGGGGCTTCTGGAGGGGATGTAGATTCGTAATAGCGAGTGGAAGTAGGCGGGGCTTCTGGAGGGGATGTAGATTCGTAATAGCGAGTGGAAGTAGGCGGGGCTTCTGGAGGGGATGTAGATTCGTAATAGTGAGTGGAAGTAGGTGGGTGCTGAGCCTGTGGTTGTTCTATATGCAAGCATCGGTGTCTTGAACTGGATGCGATCTGCACCCGAGAGCCGGTGCAAGGAGACAAAGAGAGGTGTAACATGGGCCCATTGGGTACGTTGAAGAAGATTATCAAATTTATATAAATTTGAATAACCTGCAACACTTATCTTCTGTGTGTTTTCCTGAGTAACAGCTCCATCTGCTGTTTATTAATGAGTCCATCAATGGCAAACTAATTAATTCTGTGTCTGCACATTTGAATGGCTCCAGCACGGCGACTAAACTGCGGTTTAATCTCAGACCAAAGGACTGTCTTTAGCTGGAACTGACCTCCTCCCCGTTCCCATCAGCACCAGCCTTAGTTCTGACAGCTTTCTGTTTCTTGTCCATGCGAACAGGGGCGGACTGGCCATCGGGAGTACCGGGAGAATTCCCAGTTGTCAAAATGAAGACGGGAGGATTCAGTTGCAGAATAGAGAAGGTTTATTGCAGGAATAAACAGAATCGTGAAACTACAGTGGAGCTCTCCGTAGACAGTGGCGGGTAGCGCAGAGAAGCAATGGGCAGACGAGTCTCCTGTGTTCGGAGTCCAGGAAAGCAGCAGGCTCAGGAATCGCGGAACTAGGAACAGGAAACGGACCAGAATCGCCGACCTGAACACGCCAAACACTGCAAGGATCTGACAAGGGAGACAGCGTGACAGGATCTGATATAGCCCACGGTAATGATTCTCAGCTGGAGCGAATCAGCCTCAATCACACACACCCACAGACACCTGCTCACACATACGCACACGCACACGCACACACACAAGACACGGTGAGGATGGGACTGGGAACCCATGAACCGTGACACCAGTGGCCTGGCAGCAATTTGGCCTGCTGCCCTACATATGTTTGTTTCCTGCTGAATGTACTAACGTGATTATTTCCGAATTCGCCATTCAATATTATGAATAAAAAAATGAATTTACATTTTTAACAGACGCTTTTATCCAAAGCAACTTATTCAGTCTAGACATTTTTTTTGTCAGTATGTGTTCACTGGGTATCGAACCCACAACCTTTGCGCTGCTAACGCAATGCTCTAACCACTGAGCCACAGGAACACAGGATGGATTAAAATAATAAATCATGAATCGGTTAGTCTTGACTGGCATCGTGTTTCGCCTCGAGCACGCCAGAAGGTTGCGAGAGTCGAGAGTGCAGTGGAAGCGACCAGGTGGAGCAGAGAGGCAAAACTGTCGTGGGGTGCATTTCCCAAAAGCATCGTTAGCCAACTCTGGTCGCAAGTTCCATCGTTACCAGCATAATTAAACAATTCGGTGTTTCCCGAAACCATAGTTCAAACGAACGTTCGCAATCAGCGTCACAAACTAACTTGGTTTGAACTACAGCTCTGGACCTGTGGTTAGAAGCATAATTTCTTGTTAGTGAGATATATGGGCTTAAATACATATGATATTGGGCACAACAAGCAAGCTAACATCAGTACTATCTGTATGTTCAATTTTGTCTATATATAAATGCAGTTTTATAATGTTTTTTTTGCGCATCCATTGTAAGCACCATGTTTAAAAAGCGTGCATGTGCATAAATGCCTATGGAAACCCCAGAGTATGATGCAATCTGCGATGAATAAAACATCAAATAAAGCACAATGACAGGGAACAAAATAGTAAATTAGTCAGTAGGTGCCATGTTCAATAGAGCAGCATTTTAGAGATCTCTAATCAGTTAAATAGCAGAAGTTATTCCTCCACCACACGCGTGTGACATCATTAACAATGGCCCAATGTTGTTGAAATAACGTGGTTCAAACGACGGAGATGCGACCGAGTTCGGGAAACAGTCGTGACTAGCTAGTTCGTTTCCAAAACGATGCCTCGTACTATGGTGGTTAATCAGCGAGTTACGTTGTTGTTTGGAAACGCAACCCTGTTTAGGACTTCAAGTGCTGACACTTATTATTTACATCTGTACATAGACTATTGTAGTTTTGTATTTGTTTACTTAGTTAAGTTATTTGATTCGTTTAAAGTTAGTCCCAATTTAATTGTGTTTTTCGAGTTTGTGACTGTTTGGGAATTTATAGTCTTTATAATTAAGCATCTTTGAAAGGCGACAATGCCATTTAGTATTCTTCTTACAAACAAATAGCACAGATAATGGTCAAACATAGAGTCCTGCAACAAACCGACTGCACAATTAACCCGCTATCGACCAATGTTGTGTTTTAGATTAGTTTATAATTACGTGTAGAATGTATCATTTCCATGGTATGCTATGTTTTTATTGTTTAAGAGCACTCTAAAGTAAACACCCTTGGCAGTGTTAGAAGAGAAAGAGAAAGCAGTTCATGAAGGGTTGATATGTTCTTGTCTGATCACTCGGTGGTTCAGCTCCAACAGCACCAGAATGGCCTTTCAGGTCCGCGTCAGGGTTAATAAAAACGAGATTAAAGTATTATCCGTGGCGTCATCAAGTGAAGAATTTGAGAAGTTCACCATTAGAGAGCTGAAGGAAAAAGCATTAAGTTTCTTTCCTTCAGTAGACGGTAGGTTTACATTCGTCTCAATATTGACAATAGAAACAAATCAAGTAAATAACATATTTAATGTATTCTCTGTGATTTTCCGTGTTCTTCTCTTGTCAGATCCAGACAGACTGAGGGTGATTTTTGGCCAAAGTGAGCTTGAAGACAGTCAAACATTAGATTCGTGTGACATTGAACACCTGTCTGTGCTGATCATCGTGCTGCAGGTGCCCGGTGGTGCTCGAGCTACAGTATGTCTCTTTATATCAATCTAAACAATCTAGATAATATCAGAAGAAACATAACTCCTAACGGGAATCATTTACTCAGCTTCCAAGCCTTTACTGTGTTTCTGTGGAACAGAAAAGCAGATATTTTTTTACTGTTGTCATGTGTCTATCCAGTGAAAGGGAAAGGAAACCATTCATTCTGACATCTGTTTATATTTAATATATATATATATATATATATATATATATATATATATATATTCCACAGAAGAAATAAAGTCACATGTTTAAAGACTTATGGCATATTATGTTATTATACCTTTATATATGATGATATAATCATCCGAGAGTTGGTTTCTTTATAACATGTATATGGCATAATAACAGATATTTATGGCATTCCTTCGTTATCCAAAGAAATGGGGTCAGAATATAAATCATAATCACTCTGGCTCTGTTTCCAGCTAGATTTGCTTTCTGGTGATCCCAAGTGTTCAGTGCTAAATAGAGTCGATCACCTTTATTTATTATTCACTTTATATATTATGATATCTGTTCCTTAAGTCTGACTTGTAAAGTGACCTTGAGTGTCAGAAAGACACTATAATAAATACAATATAAATACAAATGATTATTATTATTGTTATTATGTTACAGATTGTGCCAAAGCAGCTTTACAGTGTTAAACTGTAAAATAATGTTTGTATAATGCAGCTTTAAATACAGGACAATAGTAAACACATGTCAGAATTAACATGTGATCCTTGTCTAAATCTTGAGATCTTCTACACTCATTTTGGATAAAACATCTGATAAATGAAGAAATGGTATATGTATTGTTATTGTTTGATCTGTTTTAGAGTCCGGTGGAGATGTACTGTAGTCGGAGCAATACACATCTGGACACACAGCAGCACTTTATACAAGTTTACACGACAGTCTCTCTTCACATGGCTTCCAGAAAGAAAGGATACTCAAGCCCAGAAATACCCCCGGGAGGAGTTTCTCTCGGGTCCCAACACATCTGAAGAATGCTGGGTTTATGATCTGGTCTTTTTACACATAATGTTGATATTATAAAGAGATCATTTGAAGATGCTTGTATAGTTTATGCATTACGAACTTTAACTTATGTATTGCTAAATCATTGTTTTACTGAGAAGAGGGTTTTAAAATATCACAAATGTCTCAAGATTATAATAAATCATGTTTTACTAAAGTATATGTTGAATTCAAGAAAAGTTTGATAGAATAATATAGTTTTGCTTTGTATATGCATATGTGTAATATATGTATGACATATTTTTCTTTCCACAAATAAAAGTAAGGAAATTGGTGACTGCAATATTTCAATAAAATGTCTCTTATCAATCCTTAATTTCCACGTATGGTTATTTCAGCGCTGATAAAGATAACTCTTTGCTGATCACAGTTTCTGTTTGTCAATAAATACAGAGAAGTGACATTATTAAACATGTTTTATTGTTAATTGTTTCTGCTAGATGTTTGTTTAGAATGTTTAAAATGACACAATAGTCAGATATCACATCGATTAAATCATCTTTGATCATAAAACTGCCCTTTGTATCTTCACTAAAAACTCATCTCTTATGTCATTTATCAGAAGCATGTCATCAAGTGAACTGTGGTTTACAGTAAATTCATAAACTTGGCTACGAATATCACGAAGGGTGGAGAAGCAAGTCAGACTCGTTTTATGACGAACGTGAACAAAACTGAAACCTAAACGTAAAAAAAAAACAGAAATCAGAAGTCTCAAGATTATACAAAATAAACATTGTTTCATATTTTGAACTCAAATACAGCACAAATGTTCAAGAAAAGATTAGTAATGTTTGGACTGGGATTTAACATATTATATATATTATATACAACAATAGTTAAAACACTCTGTGTGAGTTAGAGTTAAAGGGTGTGTTCGACTTCGACTGCACCAGGTGTTGTGTCCACCTGACAGATTGGGATTGTGTAGTTAAAGGGACAGTACACCCAAAAATGAATATTCAGTCATCATTTACTGACCCAGTAGCTCCAGACCTGTATGAATGTGTTTGTTCTGAACACAAAGGATGATATTCTGGAGAATATGGGAAGCAGAGCAGTTCTGGGCATAGTAATTTTCATTTTTTGGTGAACTGTCCCTTTAAGGCTGCTAACTCTTTGCCTAATAAACTTCTGCCTCCCTGCTGACGCTCGCGCAGTGTCCAGCAACACGTGCCTTGCAGACAAAATAGTTTCGATTCAATATTTGTCAAATCATATCTGAACACTTGAATCTTACACGTAGCATAAAGACTTTTCAGTGTATGGCCTACAGCTACCCCTGAGAGAAACACTGCAAAACATCATGAAAAAGCGGTCATGATTGAGAGACTGCATAATGAAAGAGACTTTGGTAATTCCCGTAAACAGTGGTGACACGTGACCGGGGGGGGGGAGGTTGCTCTTACATTTGACTTTAACAACAGGGAAGTTTAAGAACAGACGATGTTAAAAATGTCTGAAACCATGAAGAAATTCACTCCACGCGACAAAGGCATTAAACTGGTGTCAAAACCAAATGACTTCGGTAAGTGTGCACGCCTCATGACTTATTTAACAAATAACCTAAATATATCCTGTGTTATTATTGATATCACTGCATCATCGTCTGTTATTATATATATATATATATATATAGGCTAAATAACTGAACAGACCGAGGCTTTTGTCTCAATTTCTCTTATTTGAGGAGTTTCTTTCCACTGTTAGCCTCGGGTTTGATTAGATCTGAACCACACTAATATTCATAAATACTATTGTTTAGATTGAACAAACCTTAAGAGGAGAAAACAAACTGATCTGAATAATGACACGTGTCTTTTAGAGCTGCTTCTGTGATTCTGTGATGTTCTTGTTTATCATGTGAAACTGATTTAAGCTTGGCCTGTGCGGTCTACATTTACCTAGGTTTAGTCTAGTTATATGAAAACTTGTGATTTCACGACATTTTAAAGCACAGTTTGACTCTATTCCACTAAAGCTGCTTTGAAATAATGTATAATGTGAAAAAAGCGCTATTTTAAGACAAAAACTTGACAATAGAAATAGATGAAAGAGAACGAAAGCTACTAAGAGTCAGTAAACGTCAATTAAAGAAAGAATGTGTTTATTTATTTATTACGACGACAGTGTTGTAATTACAGTTTTCACTTTGTTTTATAAAAAATATGATTGCCATTTTTAATAACCAGGTAGCCTACATTCATCCAACAGGTTTCTGTAAAGAAATACGCAATAATATTATTCAATGAAAAGTGAAGAGAAAACATAGAATAGCGTTCAATAGCTTGTATTATGCATACTCCAACATGATAAATGCAGCACATATTTTTACAAAGCCTGGTCTCTTTCAGATGAATATGATGATGATGAAGATGTTTTAAGGGCAGTGTTGTCCTGCGGTCATGTCACTGATCCAAATTCACTGACAGATTGCTGTAAAACTCAACTGGACAGTGTGAGTCAATCTGTGCTCATTCCAATATAGTGTTGCATCACTCTACCCCCCCCCCCCCCCCCCCCCCATTCTAATGTCTAATCACGATCTCTGGTGTTTAATTTCAGGGACAGACTGAATTCAGATGCCCAGTGGACAAGTGTGAGAAAACATGGCCGTATGATGAAGTGAGAAACCTGGCGAAACTTACACCTGAAGAGCAACTGAGTTTTGAGGAAACGCTTGGGACAAACACTGCTAAGAAGATAGTCGACTTCAGGGTTGTGAGTATATTTTTGCCTTGCAGAAGTATAATATTAATAAGGGAGTTGATGTGTCTGACCTTGCACCTCTGTCGTTTCTCTTTCCATGTTCAGTGTCCTGGTTGTAGCACCTTTATTGAACGGTTGGATGTTTCCAATCTCTGTGTGCAGTGCTCTGTGTGCACAGAAAGGACTGGACAATCCTATGAATTCTGCTGGCAGTGTTTGAGAGAGTGGAAAGGGTCTCAAAATCGTGCTGATCGATGTGGTAATGTGGGATGTACCATCGACAAGAAACTGCTGAGAGACTGTCCAATCATCTCTTTAACATACTTTAATAATGAAGCACAGTGTCCACAAATGCGTGCCTGCACATCTTGTGGCGTGCTGATCGAACACACTAGCGAAGGATGTAATAACATGGAGTGCCCTGAATGTGATTATGAGTTTTGCTTTATTTGTTTAAAGCCTGGCCATGACTATTATGAAGATCAGCCATGCAAACTGGCACCAAGGCAAATAGAGTCTGAATAGCAGCAGTAACTGCACTGGAAGAGTGTTTTTTATTAAATCATTTTTATTTATTCAAAAAATGATGTGGTATGTTTATGTTTGCAAATAAATTTAAAGAGATTGCATGTATTATTTCAAGATTTTCCATTGTCACGCTGGTCCTAATCAGTCAGTCTTTTTCTGCATAATTATGCCCTTAATCACCATGAAGTTCGTTATGGAGTGATTCATGATGTCACCTGCTGGATTACAACTACAATAATCACATCATGTTACCATACTTACACTGTCTACACGTGCTGAATTTATTATTAAGCACTCAGTTATTAATATCCTTTCTATATTATTATGTTATTCTATAATAATCTTTATTTGCTGTTTATTCATTTATGTATTCAGTCATAAATTTGTTAAAATATATAATGAAAGTGATATAAATATGAGTAATTAAGAACAGTAATTGAATGGGCATGTAGCTGGTACAAGTGAAAGAATGATTAGTGTTGATAAACATATATCAAATTTAGTGGTGGGCATAGATTAATTTTTTTAATCTAGATTAATCTAGATTAATCTTGGAATTAATCTAGATTAATCTAGATTAAAATGGCTCATTTGAATTCTGCCGAAGGCATTCAGAATATGTGTGCTACCCAAATAATGACTAAAAGTAAGTCTTTGAGAACGGGTTTCTCAAGCCAGGTGGCGCATTAGAAACTGTCCAATATTCCTTCCGGTGGCGCTGCTGAGTTCAGTCGCCTGTGAATTAGCTCCGCTCAAAATTGTGTTTTTATGTGTTTTTTTCTATTTTTACCTCTCTTTTTATACGTGTAACGTCTGCAATGATTATGTACGACAAGAGAACACTTTTGGACATTGGACAGCGTTACACTAACCTGATCCAGGACACTTTATACACTGATCCAGCGTGGCCATTGGAGATTCTTCGGAGCACCGCAGCTGACAAAGGCCACCTCAATAATACCAGGAGGCGAAAGAAACACCGCGGGAAACGTGCTGGAATCCGCAACAGACTGAGGAAAAGGGCTCACAGTCCCCCTCTACCGAGTATTTTGCTCGCCAATGTTCAATCCTTGGATAATAAGATGGACGATCTTAGAGCCAGGATTAGTTTCCAACGGGACATTAGAGACTGTAACATCATTTGTTTGACCGAAACATGGCTCACTCCCTCGGTCCCGGACACCGCTGTAACGCCGTCTGACAACTTCTCTGTTTTACGGATGGACAGAACAGCCGAGGCCGGAAAAACCAAAGGTGGTGGAGTGTGTTTCTTCATTAACAAGAAATGGTGTGACCCCAGAAACATCTCCATTCTGTCGCGCTCCTGCTCGCCTCATCTGGAACATCTCTCCATTATCTGCCGCCCATTCTATCTTCCCCGGGAATTCTCATCAACCGTCGTTACTGCCGTGTATATACCACCACAGGCAGATAGCAGCTTGGCTTTGTCTAAACTACACGATGAACTCAGCGGATATATCAACATACATCCTGACGCTGCATGTATCGTCGCGGGGGACTTTAACAAGGCTAACCTCAAAAAGGTCATCCCTAACTTTCATCAGCACATATCCTGTCCAACCAGAGGACTGAATACACTGGATCACTGCTACACTCCGCTCAATAACGTCTACAAAGCCCACTCAGTGCCGGCGTTTGGAAAATCAGACCATGCCGCCATCTTCCTCAAACCGGATTATAAACAACGGATCCTTCATGAACCCCCGGTGGAGAGGGAAGTGACGCGCTGGTCCTCCCACTCTGAAGCTACGCTACAGGCGTCTCTTGATGACGTCGACTGGGACATGTTCCGGGCGAGTTCATCTGACGTCAGCGAATTCACGGAGGTAGCATTAAGCTTCGTAAACACACTAACCGAACAGGCCACTGAAACGGTAACAATAAAGACTTTCTCTAATCAGAAACCGTGGGTGGACAGAACAATTCGTGACGCGGTTAACCATCGAACTGCCGCATACAATGCCGGTCTGTTGTCAGGAAACATGAGTGAGTACAAGACATCTTGTTATGCTCTCCGTCGTGCAGTAAGAGCCGCTAAACGCCGATACAGTGAGAGAATTGAGTCACATTTCCAGCTCAATGACTCTCGACGCATGTGGCAGGGACTGAAGACCATCTGTTCCTCTGGAAACAACAACTCTGTGGAGGTGAGAGCAGACCCGTTGCTAGCCGTAGAGCTAAACAACTTCTACGGCCGCTTTGAATGTAATGGCGGCGCGATTCTGCCGATCAGCGCGTCAGGAAGCAGCAGACAGAGCAGCGATCATGTTATCACCGTGTCAGAGGACGACGTTCGGAGGGAACTAAGGAGAGTGAACGTCAGAAAAGCAGCAGGACCTGATGGGATTACTGGCCGCGTTCTGAGGTCCTGTGCTGATCAGCTTGCTGGTTTGTTTACTTCCATATTTAATGAGTCCCTTGCTACCTCTGTTGTTCCCACCTCCTTTAAAAAATCTGTCATAATCCCTGTGCCTAAGAACAGTAAACCCTCTTTCCTGAATGACTATCGTCCAGTTGTCCTCACATCGACGGTCATGAAGGTTTTTGAGAGACTTTTAAAGAAACACATTTGCTCCTCCATCCCTGCTACTTTGGACCCTCTTCAGTTTGCCTACCGGCCAAATAGGTCTACTGATGATGCCATCTCCCAGGTACTGCACTCCTCCCTCACTCACATCGACAGCAAAAATGGCAACTATGTCAGGCTGCTATTCATCGACTATAGCTCAGCTTTCAACACTATAGTCCCCACCAAGCTAGCTGTCAAACTCTCAGACCTCGGCCTAAACACTTCACTTTGTGACTGGATTCAAGATTTCCTCACCGCCAGACCACAAGTGGTGAAAGTCGGCCAGTTCACCTCCAACTCCATCACCCTGAACATAGGAGCCCCACAGGGCTGTGTCCTGAGCCCCCTGCTCTACTCTCTATACACACACGACTGCGTGTCCTCTCACAGCTCCACTTCTATTGTCAAATTTGCTGATGATACTGTGGTCCTGGGCCTCATTAACAACGATGACGAGACCGCATACTTGGATGAGGTGGAGAGACTTACATCATGGTGCCAGGACAACTGTCTCTCTCTGAACGTGAGCAAAACCAAAGAGCTGATTGTAGACTTCAGGAAGAGACAGCAGCAGCCCTACACTCCTCTTATGATCAGTGGGACCCCTGTGGAGAGGGTGAGTAGCTTCATGTACCTCGGTGTAAACATCTCCGAGGACCTGACATGGACTACACACATTCAGACTCAGGTCAAGAAAGCCAGGCAAAGACTGTACCATCTGCGACAGCTGAGGAAATTCAGAGTCTCACCAGCTATCCTGAAAACGTTCTATTCAGGGGCCATAGAAAGTGTTCTGACTCAGTGCATCTCAGTGTGGTATAATAATGCCACAAACCAGGACTGCAAAGCCCTACAGAGAGTCGTGCGCTTAGCTGAGCGCATCTCAGGGTCTGCTCTCCCCTCTCTGCAGGACATCTACCTCAAACGCTGCAGAAGCAGAGCTGCTAAAATAACCAAAGATTCAACTCACCCCGGTAACCATCTTTTCATTTTACTGCCATCTGGCAGGCGCTACAGGAGCTTGATGGCAAAAACCGAGAGACTGAGGAGGAGCTTCTTCCCTCAGGCCATCAGGCTCCTTAACACAAACTCAGTTCCATAAACTTTCACAAGACTCATTATTATCTGTAAAAAAAATAACAAAAACATTCATATTCTCATCATCTGTATTGCCGCTATGTGTGCATACCCAGTACAACCCGTTGCACATCCCTCTCATCCCTCCTGTTTATACTAATATTTATTAAGTCCCATATAATGTTTTTGCACATCCTATTTGTTTTGCACATCTTACTGTTTTACTGTTTTTACTGTTTTGCACTTTTCTTTATTCTATTGCACATTTTACTTTTTATTTCTTTTTTTACCTATATATATATATATATATATATATATATATATGCTCTTGTGTGGTGTTACTTTTATATAATATGTATTTTTTTTTTTTTTTTTTTTTTTTGCACTGTCCACTGAGCGGACCTGATTTGACCTACATTTCACTTTTGATTATACACTGTATAATTTATCATGTGACAAATAAAGAAACCTTGAACCTTGATTAAGGCTTTTGGTTTCTTACAATTTTACAGAACCACTCGATGAGAGATTTAAAGGAAGCCAGCAAGTGGTGTTGATGAACAGTCAAGTGTGGTGCTCGGTTCTGTTCAGCGGCCCGGAGTACTCTGTATGGAGGATGAAGATGATGATGAACAGTCAAGTGTGCTGCTCGGTTCTGTTCAGCGGCCCGGAGTACTCTGTGTGGAGGATGAAGATGATGATGAACAGTCAAGTGTGCTGCTCGGTTCTGTTCAGCGGCCCGGAGTACTCTGTATGGAGGATGAAGATGTTGATGAACAGTCAAGTGTGCTGCTCGGTTCTGTTCAGCGGCCCGGAGTACTCTGTATGGAGGATGAAGATGATGATGAACAGTCAAGTGTGCTGCTTGGTTCTGTTCAGTGGCCCGGAGTACTCTGTGTGGAGGATGAAGATGATGATGAACAGTCAAGTGTGCTGCTTGGTTCTGTTCAGCGGCCCGGAGTACTCTGTATGGAGGATGAAGATGTTGATGAACAGTCAAGTGTGCTGCTCGGTTCTGTTCAGCGGCTCGGAGTACTCTGTATGGAGGATGAAGATGATGATGAACAGTCAAGTGTGCTGCTCGGTTCTGTTCAGCGGCCCGGAGTACTCTGTGTGGAGGATGAAGATGTTGATGAAGAGTCAAGTGTGCTGCTCGGTTCTGTTCAGCGGCCCGGAGTACTCTGTGTGGAGGATGAAGATGTTGATGAACAGTCAAGTGTGCTGCTCGGTTCTGTTCAGCGGCCCGGAGTACTCTGTATGGAGGATGAAGATGTTGATGAACAGTCAAGTGTGCTGCTTGTTCTGTTCAGCGCCCGGAGTACTCTGTATGGAGGATGAAGATGTTGATGAACAGTCAAGTGTGCTGCTCGGTTCTGTTCAGCGGCCCGGAGTACTCTGTATGGAGGATGAAGATGTTGATGAACAGTCAAGTGTGCTGCTCGGTTCTGTTCAGCGGCCCGGAGTACTCTGTATGGAGGATGAAGATGTTGATGAACAGTCAAGTGTGCTGCTTGGTTCTGTTCAGCGGCCCGGAGTACTCTGTATGGAGGATGAAGATGTTGACGAACAGTCAAGTGTGCTGCTCGGTTCTGTTCAGCGGCCCGGAGTACTCTGTATGGAGGATGAAGATGTTGATGAACAGTCAAGTGTGCTGCTTGGTTCTGTTCAGCGGCCCGGAGTACTCTGTATGGAGGATGAAGATGTTGACGAACAGTCAAGTGTGCTGCTCGGTTCTGTTCAGCGGCCCAGAGTACTCTGTGTGGAGGATGAAGATGTTGATGAGGCCATGGTCAAATTACAGAAGGACAGAATTGATTCAGTTTTGTCTTTACTGAGGAGGAGGACATGGACTTGTTCCTTGAACATTGATGTCATGAATCTGAAAGTATTCTGTCAAACTGAAACAATAGAAAACGCATAATGTGCCTCGTTGATTCCTTCGGTTTTTATTTTGTTATGGAGGTGCTCTAAATTTGTATTCATTTGTATATTGTACTATTTTATACAACTATTGTCAGTTTATCCAATAATACAAACTGTTAATGCAGTAGTTGTAAATAGTCTGTCTCCTTGTGACAGGTTTAAAGTAAGAATGCTTTTTTATCCATGATTTTGGAAGATCATTTTTTGTTGCTATTCAGACCTTATAGTTATCTTGTATCTTTGATAATGATCAGCTTTGCAGATATAAATGTTAAAAGGTCATAGCCTACTTTAATGCCAAAGTAACGTTACAACATTATAGTCATATGATAAACAAGCATCAAATAATATCTTTTGGGAGGAACATTTTCTGTCTCGGTATAGAAATAAGGTACTTTAAATTGTTTAACAGCATTGTCTTTATTATTAACGCGAACGAACGAAAGTCTGGAAACTTATTTCCGGTTTGTTTATGTCGACTGCACGTGACGTCACAGGAAGCGCAGGTGTCTGAGAGTGCGAGTCTGCAGCCAGACCCCTCTCCATCATTTTCCCATCAGGAGAAATTGGTCCTGGTTGTCACTACTCGATCCGTACCGGAAACATGGTTTGTACTGCGCATGCGCGAAATTGCTTCCACTTCCTGTCACCGCCAACGTTTTTACGACAGTCTAGTGAAATGGATTATTTTGCGTTTTATATACAGCTTCAAGAATTTCTCTTAAAAGGAGAAATTCCTGACAATTCTACAAATCGTCGGAAGGTTAGACGGACGTCGACGTATTTTATCATCAAAGGTCAAGTCAAGTCACCTTTATTTATATAGCGCTTTTAACAATACAAATTGTAACAAAGCACGGCACAATATCAAAATAGGCAAATTGTGTCAATAATGTAAAATGACAGGATTTAACACTCAATTATCAGCTGAATGCATTTCATTATTGAATTTAGTAATGGCATTGTCCAGCTCAGTTCAGTTTAAATAATATCTGTGCAATCAAGTCGATGATTGTGCTGGAAATGAAGTGTCCCCAACTGAGCAAGCCAGAGGCGACAGCGGCAAGGAACGAAAACGTCTCGGGTTACTCGCGTAACCCTTGTTCTCTGAATAGGGAACGAGACACTGCGTTGCTTAGCTTAACGCATCGGGAACGCCTTCGCGTGACCGAGTCCTGAACCCATATAGAATCACGCCAATTCATTGGCTGATGGCGCGACGCCGTCTCTGACGCAATGACGTCGTCAGGTCATACTGGCGAACGCGCCATCCACTCCTCAGATTTCTCTGCCGAAAAGAATCCTGTCGGCAGCCTGAGAAGCTTGGCAGCGAACGCAGTGTCTCGTTCCCTATTCAGAGAACAAGGGTTACGCGAGTAACCCGAGACGTTCTCTTTCATAGGTAACTCTACACTGCGTTGCTTAGCTTAACGCATCGGGAACGATATACCAAACACGCCAAGCTGAAAACGCTGCCTATCTGGCCCAATAATGAACCAACAACATACGGTCGGTTCAAACAGACAGGACCTGAGAACCTGGAGCCGTATCAACATCAAGGTTGTAAAACCTGACAAAGGTGTGCGGAGAGGACCATCCTGCCGCAACACAAATATCCTCCAGGGGTACCCCTCTAAAAAGAGCTTGAGAGGAGGCTACGCCTCTAGTAGAATGCGCCTGAAGACTAAGAGGTGAAGGGAGTTCCCGCGCCTCATAAGCCAGCGAAATAGCATCTCTCACCCAGTGAGAAATCCTCTGCTTTGACGTGGCAAGCCCGCGACGACCAGCACCAAAACAGATCAATAACTGGGGAGATTTTCTCCAAACCTTGGAGCGATCCACATATAGCTTCAATGCCCTGACCGGGCAGAGCATGTGGAGTCTCTCATCCTCACTTGAAGCAAAGGGAGGGGGATGGAAAGAGTGAAGAGTGACCACTTGAGAACGAAACGACGTGGACAAGACCTTGGGAATGTAACCCGGCCTAGGCCGCAGGGTAACTTTGACTAGACCCGGGGCAAAGTCCATACACGTTTCACTGACAGAAAAAGCCTGCAGATCTCCAACTCTTTTCAGTGACGTAAGCGCCAGTAAAAGAACAACCTTAAGAGTCAGTACCCGATCCGAAGCTGACTCTAAGGGCTCAAAAGGGGCCGTCACTAGTCCTTCGAGGACGACTGACAAGTCCCAAGAAGGAACTGCCGTGGGGCGAACAGGCCTAAGGCGTCTGGCCCCACGCATGAAAGCGGAGACCAACCGATGCCTCCCCAAGGGGATCTCATCCAGCTCTCTCCGAGCTGCAATGGCCGCTACATAAACCCTAAGGGTGGTAGCAGCCGCCCCCGCTGTCAGCCTTTCTTGCAAAAACTCCAGCACTGGACCAACAGGGCAGTTAACTGGGTCGATTGCACGAGTCAAACACCACGATTCAAAGACGCCCCACTTGGAAGAGTATAGCTTCCTGGTAGCGGGGGCTCTGGCACTGGCTATGGTTTCCTGAACTTCGGCAGGCAAACCATCAATTACAGCCCTTGGCCCTGTATGGGCCATACCCACAACTTCCAGAGCTCCGGCTGAGGATGCCAGATCTTGCCCTGAAGCTGGGACAGTAAGTCCCGCCTGATCGGAATCTCCCAAGGAGGCCGATACAAGAGGGGAGTTAGCTCCGAGAACCAGGTCTGGGAGGGCCAGAATGGGGCTATGAGAAGGAGACGGGCACCGCTCACCTTCACTCTGCATAGTACTGCCGGAATCAGCTTTATTGGCGGAAACGCGTACAGACTGACATTCGGCCATGGGTGGGCGAACGCATCTATGCCTAGAGTCGTCGGGAAACTCAGGGAGAACCAGAGCGGGCACTGGGATGACTCTTGAGAAGCAAAGAGGTCCACCTCCGCTTTGCCAAACAGATCCCAGATCTGGGATACCGTCTGACGGTTCAACATCCATTCCCCCGGCTTGAGCTTCTGTCTCGACAGAAAATCGGCCGCCAGGTTCAGTACTCCCGGAACGTGAACCACCCTCAAAGAGAGGAACTTGTCTTGAGACCAAAGGAGAAGATGGCGCGCAAGCCTGTCCAGGGTGCGCGACCTTGAACCTCCTTGGCGGTTTATGTGGGACACAACCGCCATATTGTCCGTCCTGACTATGACATGATGCTCCCCGAGAACGGGGAGAAAATACTTCAAAGCCAGGAAGACAGCCCTGAGTTCCAGGCAGTTTATATGCCAAAAGAGGAACTCTTCCTTCCACTCTCCACTCGCCGGCCTTCCTTCGAAGACCGCGCCCCAGCCTGTCATTGATGCGTCCGTCGTGATCATATGGCGACGGTGGATCGCACCTATTCTCACCCCGCTCCGGAGAAAGACGGGGTCTCGCCACATTAACAGGTGTCGACAGCAACTGCGCGACACTCTGACAAGGCGAGTAGCTGGTACAGTGGGGTGTAACCTCAGCTCCTTCATCCACCAAAGGAATGGCCTCATGTGAAGCAGCCCTAGGGGCAACACAGGGGAGGCTGCTGCCATAAGGCCCAACAGCCTGCGGCAGGTACCTACAGAGACATGATGGTCTAGCTTGAAGCGGGCCAAACATGCTGTAAAAACTGGTATCCGGGCAGGAGCCAAACGGGCCTGCATCTGAACGGAATCCAAACGAACTCCTAGAAATACAGTTCGTTGAGATGGGAGGAGCACACTCTTCTTGGCGTTCATTCTGAGGCCAAGAGAATGGATGTGGCCGAGAACGATATCCCTGTGACGACTCACTAGCTCCCTGGAGTGAGCCAGAATGAGCCAGTCGTCCAGATAGTTCAGTACACGGATGCCCTGGAGCCTCAAAGGGGCCAGTGCAGCATCCATGCATTTGGTAAATGTCCTCGGGGCCAAAGCCAGGCCGAAGGGCAGAACCTTGTATTGGTAAGCCTTCCCTCCAAAGGCGAACCGAAGGAATCTCCTGTGTCTGTGAACGACCTGGATGTGAAAATACGCATCCTTCAGGTCGATGGTGACAAACCAGTCTCCCTCCTGAACCTGAGACATGATGGTTCTCATCGTCAGCATTTTGAACTTCCCTTTGTAGAGGGAAAGATTCAAACGCCGTAGATCCAGGATAGGCCTCAAGCCGCCGTCCCTCTTTGGAACGAGGAAGTAGCGGCTGAAGAAACCTCGTTCGACTTCCGTCTGCGGTACTTCCTCTATTGCTCCTTTCTGCAGGAGGGAGGAAAGTTCCTGTTGTAGAACAGAAGCCTTGGCGGCGCTGTTTACTACTGTCAGGTGAACCCCGTCGAAACGGGGGGGATTTTTCCCAAACTGAAGAGTGTAACCGGTTCGAATTGTGCGGAGAACCCACAGCGATACCCCGGGTAAACGCTCCCATTCGTGAAGGAAGTGTGACAGAGGAATCATAGTGTCGTGCAAGGGAAGACATACCTGAGATGGGGTGTCGAGAAGGCCTGGAAGCAGCGGCACCCTCCACCGTGAAGGAAAGCCCTCGGCGTCCTTGCTCGGGATGGCGGAGAGAGAAGTGCTGGGCTGACGGGTGGCCGGCACGGGTTCCGTACACTGCAGGAGAGAAACAGCTATGTCTCCTAACATGCGGCACGCCGGCGGCGAGTGGACGGGCTGCAAAGGGGGAAAGACGAACGCGTCCCCCAACTGCCAGCCCGAGTGAAAATGAGGGTGAATTGGATCTGCACACCAAGCCTCGAAGGGTGGTTGTGACAGATTTAAGTGAGGAGAGCGCGTTCGGGGCGGGCAGAAACGCTTTCGCGGTCTGGCCTCGCCCCGTAACGGTGAAACGACTCTCCTCATTCCGACCCGGAGGTCAGGAACGACCCGGGTTAGCCGAAGCGGCAGGCTTGTTGGGCCGCTTCATGTTAACCCGCTTGCGTGGTTGTTGGCGGGAAGAAGACCGGCCGCGGGCTCCCCAAACCGTAGTGGGGGGAAGGCGCGTGGCCTGGGCTCCGCCGCTAGGGGGTTCCCTCCTGGGGGGCGGCTGCTCCCTAGACACAGAGGAGGAGGGAGTTGAAAAATCCCTTGCTCTCCTCGGCATGAACTGATTGAGAGCAGCCGACTGGGTTTTGGCTGAGCGGAACTTGTCCACTACAGCGCTAACAGCCTCCCTGAACAACCCAGATTGTGAGATGGGTGCGTCCATTAAAAACGTCTTCTCCCTCTCCCGAATCTCGGTCAGGTTGAGCCACAGATGGCGTTCTGCGGCCACCGAAGCCGCCATAGAGCGCCCCACGTCACGTGCGGTGTGCTTGGTGGCTCTCAGAGCCAAGTCAGTGGCTCTTCGTTCTCCTAGCTCCTTCACGGCTTCAGGAGTCAAGCCGGTCCCTTCGTCCATTTCCTTCAGGACGTCCGCCTGGTAGGCCTGAAGGATGGCCATTGTGTGAAGGGCCATACCTGCCTGACCGGCCGCGATGTAGGACTTCCCGATAAGGGCGGAAGTGGTCCTACACGGCTTGGAAGGAAGGAGGGGGCGGGACTTCCAAGAAGGAGCCAAAGAAGGTGAAAGATGTGAGGCCAAAGTATCCTCAATCACCGGCATGGCGGTGTAACCCTGCTCCACAGAACCCACAAGGTTGGTGAAGTCAGCGGCTGCCGCGTTAGTAAGGCGGGAGGAAAATGGCTGCTTCCAGGAACTGGAGATCTCACGATGCAGATCGCTGAAAAATGGCAGCTTCCTCCTTTCAAGCTTGGAGTGCGCGCCGATGAGGAAACGATCGTCGAGCTTCGAAGCTCGAGACTCGCGGGGCTCATCGGGCCAATCAAGCGCAAGCTTTTCGGTGGCGCGCGAAAGCACGTCCACGAGTTCAGAGTAGGCCGCTGAAGGCCGCGCCTCCTGGCTGCTAGGCGGGAGCGCATCTGCTAAAGCAGGCCCGAAATCCTCGGAGTCGGAGGCTGCCGTGTGCAGAATATCATCTAGCCCGAAAGAAACGAAATCACGTGCTTTCGGGCTAGGAAATTGAAAATCAGGCAAAAATTCGACCGGCGAATTCGCACGTGCGCGTTTGGAAGAGGGAGGGAGAGAAAAGGCGAGGCCTGTCTGCTCACTCTCCATCTCCTCGAGCTCGACATCTGAACCCCAGCTCGCGGCTCTACGAGAGGCGAGAGAGGCCGCGATCTCACGAGGCGGCGTGTTGGTGCTCGATGCGCGCCGTGAAAATTTGGAGGATTCACGTTCATAATCCTCAAGCCGAGAGCGGAGGGTTATGAGACGGAAATCGTCGCAAATTTCGCAGTTAGAGGTCCCATAAACCGCCTCACGTGCGTGCGAAAAACCCAAACACAAAATACACTTACTGTGTGGGTCTTCGCGAGCGATGAAACGCGTGCACGGTGGCATACAGCGGCGAAATTCCATGGCACTTCACCGCGAGGAGAACAAAGTTCCACAGAGGCAGTCGCCGAAGTGCAAATGGATAATCGCAAAGTTATTAGATGGGTAGGAAATCGCAACAACGAAGGGCGATGTGGCCGCTTCGTGAAGGCAGAGAAATCTGAGGAGTGGATGGCGCGTTCGCCAGTATGACCTGACGACGTCATTGCGTCAGAGACGGCGTCGCGCCATCAGCCAATGAATTGGCGTGATTCTATATGGGTTCAGGACTCGGTCACGCGAAGGCGTTCCCGATGCGTTAAGCTAAGCAACGCAGTGTAGAGTTACCTATGAAAGAGAACTCCATCGGTGACAGAATGGAGAAAAAACCTTGGGAGAAACCAGGCTCAGTCGGGGGGCCAGTTCCCCTCCGGCCAGAAGAATCAGTAGTTTGTTCCAACTGCAGCAAAGTCAGAGTGTAAGTGGTCCACTGGTTCCAGGGGTCTTTCCCGATGGATGTCTAGGTGACGAGGTCCTCACTGGAGATCTGTCTCTGGGGCTCATCTATGTGTCCTAGACTCCGCTGACGGTCAGGGCTGTAGGGGCTGTAGAGGTTGTCTCCAGGTGCTGATCCTCCATTTACAGCAGACTTTGGTTAAGTCAGTATAATCGCTGATGGTTGGCTTCCTCTGAGGTCCTCGGAGGGGTTGTCATCGTCTCTTCTCAGGCGTTCGATTATCTCAGATCGTTTAAGGGTTGGATCCAGACTGAAGCTTGTGTAATTATGGGATGTTAATCCCGTGGCAGAAACATAGAAACAGTAAGACAATTAGCGTAGCAGTTGTTCCATCCAGGAATAACCCTGGATGAAATTATCAGTATAACCCAAGCTAAAGCTGCCATTTAAGCTGGCAGTTATTAAGCCTCTTATTAAGAAACCAAAATTAGATCCTTGTGAACTGGCAAATAACAGACCCATTTCAAATCTTCCGTTTATGTCGAAAATATTAGAAAAAGTAGTGTCTGCTCAATTGTGCTCCTTTTTGCAAAAAAATGATATCTATGAAGAATTTCAGTCAGGTTTCAGGCCCCGCCATAGCACAGAAACGGCACTTGTTAAAATTACAAATGACTTGCTTCTTGCGTCAGACAAAGGCTGCATCTCGTTGCTAGTTTTACTTGATCTTAGTGCTGCGTTCGACACTATAGATCATGACATACTGATAGATCGATTACAAAACTATACAGGTGTTCAAGGGCAGGCTTTAAGATGGTTTAGATCCTACCTGTCCGATCGCTACCACTTTGTTTATTTAAACGGGGAGTCATCTCAATTATCACCAGTAAAGTATGGAGTACCACAAGGATCTGTCCTAGGTCCTCTGTTATTTTCATTATATATGCTGCCCCTTGGTAATATTATTAGAAAATACGGGATTAATTTCCATTGTTATGCTGATGACACTCAACTATATATCTCAACAAAACCAGATGAAACCTCTAAACTATCTAAGCTAACAGAGTGTGTTAAAAATATAAAAGATTGGATGACCAGTAATTTTCTCCTATTAAATTCAGATAAGACCGAGATATTACTTATTGGACCTAAAAACAGTACACAGAATCTCTTGGATTACAATTTGCAACTAGACGGATGTATTGTTACTTCCTCTACAGTTACAAATCTGGGTGTTATATTAGACAACAACCTATCTTTTGAAAATCATTTTTCCAATGTTACAAAAACAGCACCTGGAGACAACCTCGTCACCTAGACATCCATCGGGGAAAGACCCCTGGAACCAGTGGACCACTTACACTCTGACTTTGCTGCAGTTGGAACAAACTACTGATTCGTCTGGCCGGAGGGGAACTGCCCCCCCGACTGAGCCTGGTTTCTCCCAAGGTTTTTTCTCCATTCTGTCACCGATGGAGTTTTGGTTCCTTGCCGCTGTCGCCTCTGGCTTGCTCAGTTGGGGACACTTCATTTCCAGCACAATCATCGACTTGATTGCACAGATATTATAAACTGAACTAAGCTGGACAATGCCATTACTAAATTCAATAATGAAATGCATTCAGCTGATAATTGAGTGTTAAATCCTGTCATTTTACATTATTGACACAATTTGCCTATTTTGATATTGTGCAGTGCTTTGTTACAATTTGTATTGTTAAAGGCGCTATATAAATAAAGGTGACTTGATATGACCATAAACTGAACGTTTTTTGCGCTGAGGACACACATGCATGTGTCACTGTGCCTGACAGGGCAAGCCTTTACACTAATGCATTAACTTAAAGCTCAAAATAAAGAATGATCTTGCTGTGGGCAGCTTGGGTCACATACTTCTACCGCAGCATCTCATTCTGTTTCCTCCACTATTTTTAGATGCATTTTGTCCATAGAAATGCGTTATTCTGTGCTGTAATTTGAGCAACCGGCTGAAGTTGGACTACTTGGACTGAAGTATTCACTAATCATGAATACTTGTAAGCACAGTTGATACATTATTTATAACACTTACACTGCTTTGTTCTGTTATGCATTTTAAATTCGGTTAGAATTATTTACAACAATATAAAATGTATTACAACGCACATTGTTTAATGCATTATAATTATTCATAAAGGCTTTAAGTAAAGTGTAACAAATGAATTTAAGTTATATATATCTTGCACAATTCTACACACACTTGGTTTCTCCCATTTCCCATGATGCCCCACGGCACGGGTATAAAAGCACAGTGCGCGGTCACGCAGGGTTCTTACGAGGATCCAACAAGATGGCGGCCAGCTGAGGTGAGTGAGTGCTGAGCTTGGAAACAGCGCCTAGATTTATGTGTTATAAAGATGGTCAAATGTAACTTTTCCCTCTAGTTGTGTTAGAATAATCGTGTGATCGCCGGATGGTTTACTGTGTTTGTGTTCAGTACTCGAAGGGTCTGCTGTGGCCATAGTGGTCATAAAAATGAACAACACCTTCCAAAGTGCCCTGATTAATTACAGCTGCTGGCTTCTCATCTGGTTCTTTGATTTAATTTATTGTATAAAAATAATGGTCATTGGGAAAGTCATTCATTTGCGTCGGTGTACTGCCATTAAAATAATTAAAATAAATCAAACTCTTGAATTAAATCTGTGATATGCAAAAGTTAATTTGACCTTTAATATATGAATTAGTATAAATGTTAACGCATTATAATGTGTTATAGGGATGGCTCGGTACACGTACAAAGTCCGAATGGACTTATTTCCTCATCATCAGCTGGCGTGTTCAACATCAGCAGATTCGCTGGTTTAATGTCATTAATGCCTTTTTATTGTTAATAGCATAACATACATGTTTATGTTACAACATTTAAATGATAATCTATAAAACTTGTTAAAATATATAATGTATATTTGTTAGGCGAATCTGCTGATGCACACGTGCTGCGTTGAACACGCCAGCTGATGATAATGAGGTAATTAGATCGCTCCTTGTTAAGTGTTTCAAACGAATACATAATGACACGCACGTGCCCTGTTCAGTCCCGGCGGCAGGGGGGGGGGGCCTGTGAGTCACTAGTGCCTGCCCTGGACGAGCCTGCTGAGTAAAGAAAACGCTGTACTATTCAAACATCAGTGATTTATTTATTTATTTATTATTTGTGTTGATCTGATTTTTTTTAATAATTGTAAACGTATTTGATTGGTTTGTCGAAAGTGAGCGCGGGAATGTTTGGTTGTTTGCTAAGCATAGCTACCGCTTAACGTTAGTTGTAATGTTTTATCTGAGATGAGGCGAGGTGAGGTTATGGTTCTGCTGTGATCTTTGAACTATTTTCGCTGCTGAAACAACAACAAACAGTCAATATTGCGTCTAAAATGTAAGTGACTTAATATTAATTGTTTAGTGAACTGTCATATGAAATCAGTGTCACATTTTCAATCGTGATAGTATTCAGCACACTTGGTCGTGTGATGTTGCTTAACTGTATCATGTTATAAAAACTCCACATTTCTACATTTTACCGCAGTATGCTATGTGAGTTTAACTCACTTTATCTCTCTTTGTGTTTGCTGCGCTCATTTGTTTCTATTTCTCCTCGAGTTAGCGTCATTACATTATGCACTATCGATCGCCATTTAAACTAAATGAAGAATCATTATCGCGTTTTGGTGATTGTTATTGGCGTTTTAATCAGGCGAGGCTACTTGTCCGCTCGGGCAGGTCAAAATCTCTTTCAGTTGGCCTTTTAAAAACTCCTCTTGTCCCGGATAAACGGACAAGTGTTGATGTGGAGCCCTGCGATGTGTTTAGACTGCTTCAGTACGCTAGGTCCAATCTTTGTTGTATCTCTGTTTACTGCATCTCTTCATCTCTGTTGTATTGCGTCAGTGGAGTGGGACATCAATTCTTCCTCGTTTTTTTGTCCATTTAATTCATAATTAATGATATTATGCATTGCAATGAGGTAGATCTCATTCGTGCCCCTCTGAAAAAATGAAATGCCCGTCTGTGGTCACTCTTTCTATCACTTGATAGAACATATTCATATTTCAGAGATGATGGAGGTCTTTGTTGAAATGTTGCACTTTTTTTTTTTTTTTTTTGAGAACTTTACACATTCAAATTATGTTTTTTTAAATGTCTTAATGGTTTTAATATAAGCTTCTCTTGTTCAAGGCCTCGTATTAAATGTTTTATTTTGAACATGATTATATACAAAAAAGTAAACTTGACCCTTTAACACTAGAATTATCTATTCATTCTCTGTGCGTACGCGTTTGTGCGTGTGTGCGCGAATCTCGTGTGTGTGCGCGTGCCTGTGTGTGCGCGCGTGTGTGTGTGTGTGCGCGAATCTCGTGCGTGCCTGTGTGTGCGCCTGTGTGTGTGTGTGTGTGCGCCTGTGTGTGTGTGTGTGCGCGTGTGTGCGCGAATCTCGTGTTTGTGTGTGTGAGTGTGTGCGAATGTGTGTGCGCCTGTGCCTGTGTGTGTGTCTGTGTGTGTGTGTGCATGCGTGTGTGTGAGAGAGTGTGCGCGTGAGTGTGCGAATCTCAAACCCTTCCTACATGTTGCTTGTATAACTTATACATAATGTGACATTTTGTATTCATTATTTGTAACACATTTGTAATGTGAAA
Source organism: Schizopygopsis malacanthus (assembly GCA_027474115.1). Classification (NCBI taxonomy): domain Eukaryota; kingdom Metazoa; phylum Chordata; class Actinopteri; order Cypriniformes; family Cyprinidae; genus Schizopygopsis; species Schizopygopsis malacanthus. Next base: position 79,308 of record JAPDDM010000066.1, read on the forward strand.
TGTTAGCTGCTGCAGCAGAGTTTACTCCAATGCTGTGATATATTTCTGAGTGAAATGGCTTTTTGAACATTAAACAAATGCTTGTTTTTATCCGTTAGGTGTTGACGTGAATATGAAAGTATGCATTGCATGTGACTTATGTTATCCTTCCTCCAATATGTATAATTTCGAGCAAGTATTAAATAGTTTCAGCTGACTGTGTTTGTTCCTCTTCTTCAGCAGAGTCCTCCTGCTCGGTGGGAGAGACAGAAGAGAGGGAGGCTGGATGAGTAAGGGGGGAAGAGAGAAGAGTATTAAAGACAGGGGAGAGAAGTTTGGGTGGTCAGGAGAGAGGGATCTCTCCTTTCCCTCTTACATCTATTTCCTCACCATTCTATCAGTCTCTCATCTCTCAAACTTTGACTCCCGATTCTTCGCTTCACTTCATCTGAAGACAGATGGAAAGCTTCAGCACAACTTGAAGGTGAGGAAGATTGTGACGTATTAACAACAATGGGTCTTATTCACCAAGCATGCGTTTGCACAAATGTGTGCCCGAGAACAAATCGTGGAGTGGTGTCATTGGGATAATAAGTAAAGATATATAAATTATTTTTTTATTAGTAACTTGCATTGCTAAGAGCTAGGGGTGTGTGATATTGAACAAATTATATCTCTATTTTTTTCGATAACTGTAATTAGACGGTATTTTGCCGAGTGTGTTATTGTGCTGATATCTGAATACTGTGCACAGCTGCAGTTTTTGATATTCTTCATATTCTCTGTGCTCAGTTCACATCAGTGATTAATCTTTTCATTTAAGTTTAAATTAGATATTTACCTTTTAATAAAGCCATTTTGTTTCTAAAATTGTACATCTTTTGAGTCAAATTGTTACATTTAACCAGTTAATTAAGATGAAACCAGTATCATCAAAATGAATCTTTGCAGATGTTGCATCTGAAGTGGCATTTAGATGTATTCACACTGTTTAATGCAGCTCATAGGGACATGGAGTGATTTAACCAGTTATGAATGCATACTTTTTTGACCTTTTAAACATAAAACATTGAATACTGATATTTAAATTATTAAAAAAATGAAAATAGACTTTAATGATGAGAAAAGGTAGAGCGTGGAAAGAGCGATTGTGAGAAATGACACTGACTGTGAGAAGAGAGAGAGACACGGAGGGGCTCACTCTCATCTCATTCAGCGTCATCTCCATCTAACTTGAACCATCAGTGTAAATGTGGCTTAAGTAGATGTTTTCACTAGGCTTGCAGCGATAGACCGTTAAGCCACAACTCCATTTACATCACTTGCCCACCGTTGCACTGTCCTCCACCGTCGTCTAGACTTTTTTTATAGTAATAAAAATCATTTAGTTCAGCTAGAGGACACTACAATTAAAACTGAATGCAGCTCTGAACGAGCGGCAGTCGCACATCACAGATCTGATTTCATTTATTAAATGTTACATCCACCTAGATAAACCTCAGGCTGCAGACTTCCACACTCTACTTGCCTCTTTTGATCTCAAGAGAGTGTTAACTACGGCTACTCACTAATCAGGCAACCAACTGGACCTTATTTACACACGACGCCGCTCCACTGATCATGTGCTGGTTACTCCACTGCACACCTCGGACCACTTCCTCCTCACTCTTAACCTGAACATGATTCCTGACACATCACATACCCCTCCACATGTCACTTTTCCACGCTCTCCGGCTATCTGCTATGGTTTCATCTTCGCTTCCTCTTCTTAAACCGTTATCATATCTTGATGCTAACTGTGCTACTGACACTTTCTGTTCCACTCTGATGTCTTGTTTTGATACTTTCTGGCCCTTATCAGCCCGTAGCACTCCTTCTGCCCCTTGGCTATCTGTCGTTCTCCTCCAACATCGTTCTAAACTCAGCCTTTCCAGTCATCCTACTAGTCTGCTTGATCCTATTCCATCTCATCTCCTTCAAACCATTTCTCCTGCAGTTGTTCCTGCACTCACTCACATCGTTAACACATCCCTTCAGTATTTAAACAGGCTTGTAGAACCCCACTCTTATAGACCGGTTTTCCTTCTACCTTTCATTGTAAAAACACTTGAACGAGTTGTTCAACCAAGTCACTGCCTTTCTCACACAGAACAACCTCCTGGACAGAAACCAGTCTGGCTTCAGAAGTGGGACATTCCACCGAAACTGCCTTGCTCTCAGTTGTTGAAGACCTAAGACTTGCAAGAACGGCTTCCAAGTCTTCATTACTTATATTGCTGGATCTGTCTGCTGCTTTTGATACGGTCAACCACTAGATCCTCCGGTCAACCCTATTGAGAAAGGGCATCTCAGGAACCGCACTCCAGTGGTTTGACTCTTACCTCTCAGATAGGTCCTTCAAAGTATCTTGGAGAGGTGAGGTATCTAAGTCACAACATCTAGCTACAGGGGTGCCACAGGGCTCAGTTCTTGGACCACTTCTCTTTTGTCTACATGACTTCACTAGGTTCACTAGGGAACTCAAATTCCCCAATTCTCCCCAAGCATGGCAATTTCCCAATAATGAAAATATAAAAAAAATCCATTGATTTAAAAGCACTCAGGAGGGAGACCTGGGGAAAGAAAAGAGTAAAGTCTCAAAGAGTTACAGTCCAGAAACTGATATTTACATCCCTTTATTATTTATTTGTGCGTGGAACAGCCCTTGTGTGCTTCGTTTCAATGATATTGTGAATCTGACTATAGATGTGATGCTCACTAGTAGTGCAGTCAAGAGCTCAACACGAGTGTTAAAGCTTCAAGATTCAGTTTACTGATGATCAACAGTTCACAGAAACAGCAGCGGTCCAGAGAAACTTCAGCTCATCACTAGATGGGTTTCCTCGGGTTGTGTTCCGCTCCTTCTCTTCCTTTATTAGTGAAGGTGACCACCTGTGCCGACTACTGCAAGTCTGGACACCACTGACCCGTTTATCCTCTGTTCTTAATCATCAGACTCCTTCAGTCCTTAACCTCTTAAACTCGTATCTCAGTTCTATTTTATTATTTCATCATCCTCAGTTCTCTTAGTATTTTAATCTTTCATCCACCTTCAACTCATGTTCTTTTTCTATGATTCTGGGGATTTCTAACAATTTTATGGCTGAATAATTTTAGTGTTTTCCATTCTTACCAGAAGATCATAACTCTCACCTACCGGAAAAAAACCCACGATCTTCTAACTAGACAAAGTAATTGTATCTTTGTCTTACCTTGTTTATCTGTGCTGCTAGATAGAAAGCTTTCTCGGACAAAAGAGTGTCGGCCCCTCCAGCTGAACTCGCTCCGGTTTCGCCAATTATCAATCGATGTGTTCCCACAGAATCCTGCCGACTATGCCATTAATGTGGTTGAAACTTTGGATGAGATGGTCGAGACGAAGGATGTTTTAAGAATAAAAAGGTTTTATTGAAGAATCGTCTTCAGCCCAAACGATACTGAAAGTTACACAAGTGTTCTACCGGCAGATCATGTGAAACAATGCCCTCTAGCAGCTCTCTGCCTAGATAGACCCCTAGCTCTTCCCCCCCCCGTGCTGGTGTCATCTCGTAACGCACCCTAACTTGATTTAGGGTTTCTGGGAATTTTCCACCAGCAGGCTGGCTGCTACAGCCCAACACCCTGCCTCTGGATCAGAGCACAAATAATTCATTTTAACATATTCAAGATAAACATGAGTATTATATGATTAACAAAATCAGACTGTTTTCATTCACATTTGAGGAACCCTGATAGCAGTGATTAATAACTATATATATATATATATATATCACACACGAGACTTCGTACGTCAATAAAGAAAGCTTACAGAGACCGGGACGGTCTTTATTGTACAAAAGCACATTGTTTTGTTGTTACTATACACAAAAGTAGATTATATATATTTTATAATGTTATTAATAATAAGGTCAAACAATGCCATTATTATTATGATTATTACGATCAAAAATGACGGAGTGCAGAGGACGAGATGCAACTCTGAACTACAGACAGACTCACTTTCTACTTTAGCAAATAAGAGTCTGAATGGAAAAACCGACAGAATAGCAAGAATACTAATATTCAAGGTTATATTCTTACTGTCTATTCCCCTGATGTGCAGCTACTCCTGGCTGTGAAAATCAGAGATGAGGTGTTAAATGGGGAAATTAATGGAGCTGCAGTGTAAAACATGTTTCTGACAGCAGATTCAGAGCTTCAGGATCAGGAGTGTGTGTGTGTGTGTGTGTACGCACTTGAGGCCTAACCTCCTCTCTCTCTCTCCTCCTCCTCCTCCTCCTTCTTTCCTCCTCCTCCTCCTCCTCTCCTCCTCTCTCCACTTGTTCCTGGCTGTGAACATCAGAGATGGTGTTAATGGAGAAAGGAGCTTCAGTGTTAAACATGTTTCCGACAGCAGATTCAGAGCTTCAAGATCAGGAGTGTGTGTATACGCACCTGAGGCCTAACCTCCTCTCTCTGCTCCTCCTCTTCTTTCCTCCCTCTCTCCTTCTTTCCTCCCTCTCTCCTCCTCCTCCTCTCCCTCTCCTCTCCTTCCTCCTCCCCTCCTCTCCTTCTCTCCTCTCTCCTCCTCCTCATCTCCCTCCTCCTCTCCTTCTTCTCCTCCTCTCCTCCTCCTCCTCCTCCATGAGGACGGCCACAGCTGCTTGCGCTGCTTGCCCTTTCTTTTTGGTCCTAGCCGTCATCGGTGGGAAGGTGCGCCCACCCATTACCACCTGGAAGGTAAATCTGAGAGACAGAGACCCATGAGATGAGAGACTCGACATTATCATGACAGTGAGGACACGAGCTGCTTTTCCACCGTCGGGTCAGTGCGAGGTACACCAATTAGGATGATAGCTGCTGCATTTTAAACCATCTGTAGTTTGTTTATTAAGCGTGCAGAACATCCACCCAATAAAGCATTACAATAATCTAACCTTGAGGTCATAAATGCATTAATTAACATTTCTGCATTTGACATTGTAGGTAGCAATTTAGATATATTTTCGACTATGCATTCCATAAGTTTCTCAATTTGGTGTTTCACCGGGCCGTGATGAAATATAGAGCCTAGTATCACAGCATAACAGTGAAAGATAACCCCATGTTTCCTGATGATATTTCCCAAGGGTAACATGAAAAGTGTGAAAAGTAACGGTCCTAGTACTGAGCCTTGAGGTACTCCATACTGCACTTGTGATCGATATGACACCTCTTCATTCCCTGCTGTGAATTGATGGCAGTCAGATAAGTACGATTTGAACCATGCTAATGCACTTCCACTAATGCCAACAGAGTTTAACCATTTGAATGGTTTAATACAATTATGCTCCATTTTGTGACCCAACAGCATTATCTCTGACATATGAACATTAAAGTTATATCCAGAAATAACTCAAAATTGCTTGATCAATTTAGTTAATTCGGGAAATAATATTTGCGGGTTGGTTATAGTTAGAAAATACCACGTCTACCTATAGGATCACAATTCCCTTCATAAGGTCCCTTCGGTCCTTATTCAGCAGCTATCGCTTTGCTCAGGAACTAGCAGGACATTTGATTTAAATGTCTTACATTTTAAAGCAGGCCAAAAAACCTGGCCGCTGACTCCAAGGAGACCCGATCAAACCCCAGAAGTGAAAGTAGAAACACGACACAAACCACACACCCGCCTTGAGCCGACAGTGGAAACAGAGCTGATGAGATGGGCTCCAGATGATTCTGTGCCGAACGTGTGTGTGTGTGTGTGTGTGTGTGTGTGTACCTCTGTGCATTGGGGGGGCCCACCTCTCCCAACAGCCGTACATCACACTCCTCGTGCCGATCTCGGCTGAGCCGTTGAAGGACAGGGAGGGAATACTTATAAAAGTACTGCATGAGCGGTGGCCGTCCTCTGTTGGGCTTCTAGTACAGAGAGAGAAACTCTAGATTAGATCATGAGACAGAAAATGAAGCCGTGGCAGTGTTTACCCTAGCCCTAAGCAGCCAAGCATTATTTTTCTTTTTCTTTCTTGTTTTCTCTTTTATTAGACATAGGATCTTCTCAATACGGTCCCTTGAGATCTGCTGTCCTGCAGAGGTAAACTCAGCTCTCTGGTTCTCCTGAAGAGATTGCTAAGCTGGTTCAGATGTGTTCGATCAGGTTTAGAGCTGAACTCTGCAGGACTGTGGACCTCGAGAGCCGGAGATGAGAAGCCTTGATAGAACGAACAAATCTATCTCCACAAACATGAATGTACAGCACATTCAAAATGATCAGAAACGCGCTTCCACTCGCATGCATTGTTTCATTTCATCCTCTCAAGGCTGTGATATTACTGTTGTTGTCCACAGGATCAGCAAAGTCAGTTTCCCTCCCTTTTTACAGAAACAGATCTCTAGAGCTATTTTATCTTTATCCTGATAATGCACCAACAATAATGTTTTCTATATTTAGTGACATGGAAATCAGTGAAATGCTTATTCCAAGAAATATATACAAATCTGACTTTTTTCTTTTTTTTCAAATATACAGGCAGTTTTTTGAATATATTATGTTTTTGTCAATCCTCATTAGTACTATTGCTGATAGTAAACCACTAACACGAAGTATTAAGCATCAGTGTCTTAGTCCTCCAGCTGCATTCTGGGAAACCACCCACAACATACAGTAGCACCGCTGGAATCATCTAGAATAGAAACTAGCGGCTGCATAGGAGTGCATTAGCAAGCATAATGACTGTGATCTCTCTCTCTCTGTAGGCCTGTTGTGGCTCCGTCAGACATCGGTGGAGGAGGAGGAACCAGTCGTGAGCTCTCCATCACATGGACGGTACCAAAAGCTTCTGCCAGACATATATGATCGAAAACACTCCAACACAGTACCCTTAATGCCGACACAATGCTCCATACAAGAGATCGAGATGTTATGGTCTAGTGTCAAATGCAGCCGTGGGATCTAGGATTATAATAACAGCATAGTCACCCGAGTCAGTGTCATGAAGCAGATCATTAAAAACGTTCAATAGTGCTGTCTCTGTGCTGTGTAGGAATTCAAAACAAGACTGAAATACCTCATGGAGACCATGTACATTTAAAAATGAGTACAGTGTGTGAATACAGCTTTCTCCAGTATCTTGGACAAACTAATTTTATATTCTAGAAATTAGAAAAATCCCTTTCCAAATTACAGCAACGCAATTCTCAAATTCAAAGTGATCTAAAATGCACATTTAAGTGTTTATTGTATTGCACTTTATCTATTTGCGTCTGTAGATTTAAATTCGTATCTTTAATCACTCATATCTTTAAAAGTTTTTTCTCCACTTCAGCAGCACTGACATACACCAAAACTTAGAGTTGTATTCCTCTCTATATTATGAAGGTTTTCACCGAGGGATTTGTTCATATTTCATTTACACTGATTTTTACACCATTTTATTCCTGAAAACATGGCGAAAATGCCTATATTTAAAGATAATGAGTTTGTTTCTCCACTTCAGCAGCACTGACATACACCAAATCTTAGAGTTGTATTCCTCTCTATATTATGAATGTTTTCACTGAGGGATTTGTCAATATTTCATCCACACTGCAACTTACATTTTATTCCCGAAAAAATAGAATATATTGAGGATTATATAGGAGCAAGGATAAAATAACTGCGTACACACTCTAACAAAATGAGCCGAAATGTGCTTAGTTTCACTAAAATAAGTTGAATCTTAACATATCCAAACACTCACGCACTCTGATTAAATATGCGCACCGCAGAGATATGTTTTTATTTCAAATTAATCAAGGATTTATTGACTTAATGCACCTTATTTCAAAATCTACAGAAATACGTGCCTTCATATGTCCTTCTGTTATGATTATTTAATTTATTCACTATACCATTTATAACTAGATCTCATTTCAGTTAAAGCTCGGCTCTAGTTTTGTATTTATATGAAACTGGTTCATGTAGCATGGATTAAAATTCATATAATGAGACAAGCTCCAGATGATTCTGTGCGTGTACATACCTCCGTGTGTGGGGGGGGCACTATTTGTACAGTCTTTATGAGACGGACCATCTCCCCACGAGTGCGAGCGTAGGACTGGAGCGCATGGAAACAGTTCCTGTACAAGTAATCAAGCAGGTTGAACTCCTCTACGACGGGCGTCTGGACGGAGAAACTCCAGGTCAGATCGTGAAACACATGGACAGAAGGGTTTAAATCAGCGGTGGGGGGGGGTTACAGACAAGAACTCGCACTCGTTATCAGTCAACATCTCACTTAGTGAACCTGTTTACTTCATGCGAGACACTGCAGGTGAATATCACCTTACTTACCCAGCTACAGTGATAATTACAAAAAAATATATATTATAAGTCTTCTAAAATATCACGTTTTTAAATATGCAAATGAGTCATTATTTAATTAAATATGCACTAATTTGCATTCATTTCTTGTACAAAAAATCTAAACACTGGATTAGGTCATTTTCAAAATTCTTGTTGACATACAGTTGAAGTCAAAAGTTTACCTACACTCTCGCGAATCTGCAAAAAAGTTGATTTTTTACAAGTGGATCATACAGAGTGCATGTTATGGTTTAACTAGTTCTGATCTGATGTTTACATGTAGTCCACAAGAGATAATAGATATAAAAACGACCCGGTTCAAAAGTTTTCACCCCCTTGTGTTCTTAACACAGTGCTGTTGTCTGAATGATGCACAGCTGTGTTTATTAGTTTAGTGATAGTTGTTCATGAGTCCTGAACAGTTAAAACTGTCTGTGAATCCTTCAGCTCACACTAATTCTTTGTTTTACATGCATTTGTGTGTATTTGAACCCTTTCCAACAATGACTATGATATGGAGATCCAGATTTTCACACCAAGGACGACTGAGAGACTCATACGCAGCTATTTAAAGAAGATTCAAACACTCTCTGATGCTTCAGAAGGACAAACCATGCATTAAGAGCCGGGCGTGAACAATTTTGAACAGAATGAAGATGAGTATATTTCTTGTTTTGCTTAATATCATATTTTTTTTCATTTATTTAGTAAGTACTGCCTTACAGAAGCTAGTTTACATGTTTTCCAGAAGACAAAATAAGTTACATTTACCCTGATCTTCAAATTCAAAAGTTTTCACGCCCCTGCTCTTAATGCATGGTTTTCTTATACTAAAATATTATCTAAATTCGAAATTAAAAGGCATAATTTATGTAGGGGGCAAACAAGCTTTTGTCTTCTCTACCGAGGCCACATCGAGCAAAATATTACTAAACTACGTTTATTCAAAGCAAAAAAAGTGTTCCTGTGTGCTCAGTGGTAGAGCATTGCGTCAGCAGCGCAAAAGTTGTGGTTCGATTCCCAGGAACACATGTACTAATGAAATTGTATAACCTGAATGCAATTGTAAGTCGCTTTGGATAAAAGCGTCTGCTAAATGCATAAATGTAAATGTAAATGTAAATGTAAAATAACATGAATATCTTTGAAAAAAGTGCATAATGTTTAAAAAACCATATTTAATTAATTGTTGCTTAAACAATTAGAAACAAAAAGTATTATGTATCTGGTATCTGAAAACCAATCACAAAGAGTACTTTTTATTTAAAAACATGCACAAAAACCACCATAAAGTCTCGAGATGTGTTTTTTAAAAGTTGAACATGCATTAATTTTACATGCAGCTCTCTCGTGTGAGACATGATAGATGTTTCTATAGAAAACAATAAATATGCATTAAATATGTTTCAGTTTTTAAGTAAATTCAATGCATATTCACATTTTTGTTTTTGATGGCCATAGACTATGTGCACATATTGTATGTGAAATATCTTATTCAGTACTAAAAGCAATAACATGCATTTTTATGATGTCTCTTATTTTGGCAAAACAATTAACATTTAGCAGATTCTGAAAGGAGGTGTACAATTCTGACTTCAACTAATTAGCATAAACAGAAATCAGTCAAACGTTTACCCCAATAATAATTCCATTTATTAATAGTCTTAAAAATGAGGTTTTATTTCTGCATTCCAGTACTATATATGATTTCTACAAAAGCTCTCAATTTATTCATTAAAGCGTTCACTTGTCCATTGGTGCTTGCACCCTGAATCAAACAACTTTAACACCCTTCAAACTCATCTTGGATCATTAAAAGACATTTAAAAGACTGTTGTTTGTTCGTTTAGTTGAAGTCAGACGAGATACCGTGGTACAGCATGAGATATGAAGGTCTTCATGATGCTTTGAGTCACTGTTAAACTCAGCAGTCTTACCTCTCCGTGTGCAGACGCCATGATGATCAACACGTGCTCGAGCAACGACTCGCTTTTAAAGCCCATTACAGAAGAACCGGAAGTTACGTCACCTAATGACGGGAGGAACCGAGTCTTTTCAAAGCTTCGATCAATGTGACCAGTGTTGCCAGATTGGGGTTTTGAATTTGATTGTTTGGAGGAGATTTGATTTAATGTCTTACATTTTAAAGCAGGCCAAAAAACCTGGCCGCTGACTCCAAGGAGAACCCGATTAAACCCCAGAAGTGAAAGTGGAAACACGAGACAAACCACACACCCCGCCTTGAGCCAACAGTGGAAACAGAGCTGATGAGATGGGCTCCAGATGATTCTGTGCCGAACGCGTACGTGTGTGTGTGTGTGTGTGTGTGTGTGTGTGTGTGTGTGTGTGTGTGTGTGTACCTCTGTGCATTGGGGGGGCCCACCTCTCCCAACAGCCGAATATTGCACTCCTGGTTGCGATCTCGGCTGAGCCGTTGAAGGACAGGGAGGGAATACTTATAAAAGTACTGCATGAGCGGTGGCCGTCCTCTGTTGGGCCTCTAGTACAGAGAGAGAAACTCTAGATTAGATCATGAGACAGAAAATGAAGCTGTGGCAGTGTTTACCCTAGCCCTAAGCAGCCAAGCATTATTTTTCCTTGTTTTCTCTTTAATTAGACATAGGATCTTCTCAATACGGTCCCTTGAGATCTGCTGTCCTGCAGAGGTAAACTCAGCTCTCTGGTTCTCCTGAAGAGCTTGCTAAGCTGGTTCAGATGTGTTCGGCGTAGGGCCTGAAGAGCGACCTGGGCCGCTGCCTCTTTAGCGGCCTTTTCCGTTATGCCACTTCCCTCGGCAAAGACCTCGTCGCCAAATTTGGCACAGACCGTGAATCTGACCGAGAGAAAGAAAAGGGAGGAGAAAGATTTGAGTCAGACAGAACAGCACAAGCGTTAAAAACTCGTGTTTGACTGAGGAGGAGGGATCAACACTTGACATCAGTCTTATTTTAAGGTTCAAGGTTATTTTTATTCGTCACACTCAATTATTCAGGATATAATCGGTAGTGAAATGTAAACCTGGGTGGTTTTGTAAAGCAAGTTCACTGATAATCATGTATTCATTATTTGTGTGTATGAGAAAGACGGGTAACAGCACTCTGTGCTACAACCATTTTCATAACCTCGTCCATAAAGAGAGTTCACGTGCATAAAACAGAAAATTACATTTATTCTTCCGTCATTGTTTTTTTCTTTGACCGTGCATGAACTTGTTGGACATTAAGGACGCTTTAAATTGCCATAAAATATATCTAAACAAATCAAACCATAGCCTATACACAGAAAAATATATATTGAAATTTGGAGAGAATCAGTGTTAAATAAAATGAAATTAAATGAATCATTTAAACGATTGAATCATTTAACAAGTGAGTCACTTCGACTGAACCGATTCGTTAAAAACAATTGAATCATTTTAACAAGTCACTACGACTGAACCGATTCGTTAAACGGCTCATTGATTCGTTCAGGAACGAATCACTGAGACTTAAAACTGTGGCAATAAGTCTCTTGATATTAGCTTATTGTTTATTGAACTGTTGTATAAAATCAGTATCACATTTGTAACCATGCTTATTTTTTAAGAAAAAAAACAATCTTTGTGTGATTTGAATCATATGAAACTAAATATATAACATTTTCTGCCCCCATATCTTGAATTTTGCGATCATGCATGTTAATCGAGTGAACCATGCCGTGAAAGAACACGCTCTAATTGCACACGTGCACTAAATAACCCTCTTAAACCAGCTGAAGGCATTTCATTATTGAATTTAGTAATGGCATGTCCAAATAATATCTGTACAATCAAGTCGAGGATTTTGCTGGAAACGAAGTGTCTCCAACTAAGCAAGCCAGAGGCATAGGTCTTGGGTTTTTGCAAAATACTCGATATTGTCAAATTGGCACATCGTTAAAAACAACAACTAGGATATTATCGCAGACGATATATATATAATATATTGCACACCCCTAATTCAGGTTATAACATTTTTCATCAGTATTTGTGTTCCCTGGGAATTGAACCCACAACCTTTTGATGCTGCTGACGCAACACTCTAACCACTGAGCCACACAGATTCGTTTAAAACAATTGATACAGCTTCAAGATTGACTTTACTGATGACACTTCAGCTCATCACTTAGTCGTTACCTTGCCATGTGGTCTGGTCCCTCACGAGCTTCCCTCACGAACGACACACTCTGCCCGTCTTCTCGTTTTCCCCAAGGCAAACAGCACAGATACGGCGTGCTCCATTTTAAACGCATTAATTTTGTTCTACACCGACCGCGTTTCTTTTATGTGTTTTCTGGGTGCGGGAAGAAAACTAATGAAGCTTCTAGACTCACAGCGCCATCTACTGCGCTGGAGTGTTTTCCTCCGTTTTCTTATTTCTGAACTTAACCCATAAGAACCCCGGACCAATTTCTCCTCGTGGGAAAATGATGGGGCATTTAAAACGGACCAAATGGACCCCCTTAGAACATGTTTCTGCCTGTTTTTGAAATGCAACCCCTTCTTGTGAAAGATCTTTAATGTGAAATATTTGACATTGGGATTTTTATAATAAATTTTTCATGTTACATTTATGGTACATTGGGTGTTTATTTATCAATTGAAAAAAATAAATTATAATTTTTTAGCAAAATTTGTTTTTTTTTTTCTGTTTATTTGTTTTTTCCGCAGCATATATCAAATGTATTACTTTTCTGAAATTTTTTTTTTTCAGAAGTGTCAAGTCACCTTTATTTATATAGCGCTTTTAACAATACAAATTGTGTCAAAGAAACTGCACAATAGGAAAATAGTGTATCACTAATGTAAAATGACAAGATTAAACGCATTTCAAGAACAAATGCATGGTGTTTTATGGGAAGTGTTCCCGGTTCTGGTTGACCTAATTAATGCAGCCTAACAATCCTTTAACGGATTTGAATATTAGAAGTGTATTAGTGTGTTATGTTTACGCCAGGTTAAAGAGATGGGTTCTTTAATCTAGATTTAAACTGACAGTGTGTCTGCCTCCCGAACAGTGTTAGGTAGATTGGTCCAGAGTTTGGGCGCTAAATAGAAAAAAGGATCAGTTGATTTTGATATTCTAGGTATTGTCAAATGGCCAGAGTTTTGAGATCGACGAGCGGACGTGGAGGACTATAATGGGATAAGAGTTCACTCAAGTACTGAGGAGCTAAGCCATTCAGGGCTTTATAAGATAATTAACAAGATTTTAAAATCTATACGATGTTTAATAGGGAGCCAGTGCAGTGTTGACAGAACCGGGCTAATGTGGTCATACTTCTGGTTCTAGTAAGAACTCTAGCTTGCTGCATTTTGGACCATCTGTAGTTAGTTTAAGCGTCCAGAGAACAACCACCCAATAAAGAATTACAATAATCTAACCTTGTGGTCATAAACGCTTATTAAAACATTTCTTCATTTGACATGAGAGCATAGGTCTCGGTTTAGATATATATTTTAAGATGAAAAAATGCAGTTTTACAAATGCTAGAAACGTGGCTGTCAAAGGAGAGATTGTTATCAAAAAGCACACCTAGGTTCCTGACTGATGATGAAGAATCGAGAGAGCAGCCATCAAGTGTTAGTGTTATAGCTTATTACTTGTGTGGTTTTTAGGTCTGATAATTAACACCTCTGTTTTTTTTTCAGAATTTAGTAGTAAGAAATTATTCGTCATCCAGTTTTTTTATATCGACTATGCAATCCATAAGTTTCTCAATTTGGTGTGTTTCATCAGGGTCCGGGTCGTGAAAAATATAGAGCCTAGTATCACAGCATAACAGTGAAAGATAACCCCATGTTTCCTGATGATATTTCCCAAGGGTAACATGTAAAGCGTGAAAAGTAACGGTCCTAGTACTGAGCCTTGAGGTACTCCATACTGCACTTGTGCTCGATATGACACCTCTTCATTCACTGCTGTGAATTGATGGCGGTCAGAAAGTATGATTTGAACCATGCTAATGCAATTTCCACTAATGCCAACAGAGTTTTCAAGTCTATTCAAAGAAAATGTGATCAATAGTGTCAAACGCAGCGCTAAGATCCAGGAGCACTAATAGAGAGAATATAGCCACGATCAGATGATAAGAGCAGGTCATTAGTCACTCCTAATGAGAGCAGTCTCAGTATTATGAGATGTCTAAATCCTGACTGGAAATCCTCACAGAAGTCATGTTTCTCTAAGAAGGAATATAATTATGAGATGTTTACCTTTTCTAGAAGCCTCGACAATGCAGAGGCGAACTCTGGACGTTTCCTTGATGGTCATCCCAAGAGACCAGCAATGTTTTAAAAATCCACAACCAGATCTGTAGGGTTCAAACTAAATCCTGGCAACGAGCTCCAAATCTGCAAAAAAAAGAAAAAACCATGGCCCTTGACTAACATGTATAACACTGAAAAATTAAGTCCATTTGGCCTAATCATTCATGCAAGCACAGATTATCATCAATCCAATTGAAATCATAAGCAGCTGTTACGTTCCTTTTGTATTTTCTGTTCCTTTGTTTTCTTCTTGATTCTCCTCAGGTTTCATCTATTGGCTGACTCAGTCCACCAGTCGACCAACACAATCAGGCTGGACCTCCCCGTTATAAAAGGGCGGGGCCTCCTTGGCTGTGGTCCAGGTCGTCCTGCGCTCCAGCCAGCGGGCGGCTGTCCATTTTGACAACCACACGTTCAATTGAGTTAATTATTTAGTTGATCTGTTACTCGTTAATTTGGGGACTCTTTGAGTTTTCACCAAGACGCATTAAGAACACATGTACTGTAAGATAGTAAGCTACTTTAATAATGATCTTAATATGCTGTGTAACCCAGATTGTCTAAATCAGACCAGTATGGCTTTGTCACACTCGAGACCTGTTAGAATGACTTTGGGAAAAGGAGATAGGTAAGCTTTTTGTATTGAAGTTTAGTTTCCTTTTCTTGTTAGTTACAGGTAAGGAGTGACAGCCACCCGTGTATTTTTATTATTAATGAGAGTAGTTTATAGGTGGGCGTTCGGATACGCTGAAGCTTGCGGCTTTATTTCTACATTTTAGTTTGGTAGTTTAGATTAGTTGGGTTGGGTTTCATAATTAGGTTGTTTTGCTTTTGATAAATTCATTGTTTTGGTGTCACTCATTATTCTCCCTTTTCTCAAACTGTTAAAAGAACGTATATCTCTTCAATGATTGTAATTAGTACATTTCTAAATAAATTAAACTTGTGATAACAATGCTTGCCTCCCGACATTTTCTTCCATGGTTTGCTTCGGCGTCAGTTGTGTCTCTTAAATGTTACGAAACATCCCCAAAAATATCTAATTCATAACAGCAGAAAAGATTGAGAAAATTGTTCTGCACAGCGCACACACTCACGATCACAACATTGAGAAGTGATATTGCTGTTGTCAAGACCTCCACCCATCGACGGATTCTAACTGATGATTACAGAGATTAGTGTCTGTTTTAAGGGATTCACAGAACCATACATTAGCATATTATTATGATTTCTGAAGATCATGTGACACTGAAGACTGGAGTTATGATGCTGAAAATACAGCTGCACATCACATGAATAAATTATATTTAAAGTAAATAAAACAGGAAACCAATATTAGAAATTACAATAATATTTCACAATATTATACATTTTTTTTTCTGTACTTTGATCAAATAAATACATCCTTGAGCAGAAGAAGCATCCATTAAAACACAAGATCAATTATTTATTAGTTTTATGATATAGGCCTAACAAAAAAAAACTGAAATATTTAAACGAGATCTGTAAGCTAAATATTTTCAAAACACTTGAACGTGAATTCTTATACAGTTATCTAAACATCGTTATGAAGTGTCGTTTGCTCAATACGGCTGTATGTGAGTGTATCTAATGTCTCGAGTTATACGGTCTGTGCCCGTCCTCCGCTGTTTCCAGCACTCAAGCCTCTCTTCTGTATATACATGACGACGCTTTATATCACGTTACTGCGTTTGCTTTGGCTCTCGACTGGAGCTATTTCATAGTGGTTGAAGTACTCATAGTCAGACTCGAGGCATTTTTTGTGTCGTCTCGGACTTGTCTTGGACTCGTTGGTCATCGGTCTCGCCAAATGTTCTAGTTGGTCTCGACCGAGTCCAGTAATTTATGCTTTTTTTTATCTTTCAAAATAAACCATTAATCTGCTCTGCACGTTCTGCAAATGGGTAATGCCATTGGTTTAACTCCATCTAGATCGGGCCTTGTCATTGTCGCCCTGTTAAATGCACAGCTGTGTCATATGAGTGTGCGCTTGGCTCTGAGTGTGGGCGCGCTGCGTGGAGGCATAAATGATGCAGAGTTCAGCTCCAACACTTATCAAACACACCTGAAACAGCTCATCTGAGCATACTAGACACTTTCAGGCAGGTGTTTTGAGGAAAGTTGGAGCTAAACTCTGTAGGACACCGGCCCTCCAAGACTGAGTTTGGACACCCTGCTTTTAACAAGTTCAAGAATGGGAACATGTTGATTTTTTTTTTCTTATGTTGCTTGTTATTTGTAATATTTTCCATTGGCAGCCCAGAATGTGATTGTTACACTATAATAATAATGCAAAAAATGTGAAGTTGTACTTCAGCTTATGTGACCTTAGTGAAATTGCTAAACCTAAAATATCCTCCTGAGACCCCCCCAAAAAAAGTTTTGTGAATTTAGTATTTTTTCATGTCATTACATTGTTTTTAGACCATAAGGAAAAAAATTGAAAAATAACATTTTTGCAAAATTATATTTTATTCATATTTTATTCTATGTCCTCTGTAGAGGACACTAGAACTCAGTTTTTCTACCAAAATTAAACGGCATGAATAGACATCAAAAAGGCAAAATCAATGGGATTTTTAAATTCACCAAATACATTTTTAGGTTTCAGGATCTTTTTATACTAAACTTTAAGGACAATTCTCAACTATGTTATAAAAATGTATAACAAAATTATTTTATATACAATATGTGTGTTAAAAATTTTCCATAAACTGGTTTCCCATTAAACACAGTGTACCTATACACTGTATCTAATTTGCATATTAATGTGTTTACTGTTGAGACAGAATGTTGAAAAAAAAAATCATAATGGGAGTAATACATGGCCAGATTTTCATAATAATATATAATATTTCATAAGAAAACTGATATATAATTTATTTTCCCTATTAAATGTGTTCCCCCAAAATGCGTAATAAACATGCTTTTAGTCCTGGTGTCCTCTACAGTGGACATTAAATTATGTCGTTTCATAACAGGAAGTTATATTTGAATTTGAAAACCCATAACATTTTGTTTTACATTATGACAATCTGAAAATTAATCATATTTAAATGGCAATTACAAAATATAATCACATTTCCATAAGGATGTTCAATTTTTCACTAAATTAAATGTAGCCATCTTTAAAGACCTAGGAGAGGGTTTAAAAAACATGTAGTATCTCTATGAAGCCCTGAATGTGCTCTTACAGGACATCCAGACTTATAACTGTGATACGTGAGGTCTCAGAGAAATACACTAAAATAGAATGTCCACTACAGAGGCACAAACTCCACAGCTGGGTCTCAGGAGGAGAAATAAAATAGCCTAATTTGATTCTACAGTGTTGCTGCACATGCTTTTAGATCATTACAAACAATAATGCAAAATTATTATCTTAGAATAGAAGATATGCCGTCTCTCGTATCACATAAATTATCAATAATTAAGTATGTGGTTTTGAAGTAGATAATTATTTTTTGTTTTGACCGTCTCACTTGGACTTGGACTTGGACTCGAACCTCTTTGGACTCGGTCTTGACTCGGACTCGATAGTCCTGGACTTGCACTTGTCTTGGACTCGACAAAGGTGACTTGACTACAGCCCTACTATTTTGTCCGCAACCATTGAAGTATTCGTTTTCTACAGCGACTCATTCGGCGCACATCATTCTCTTTCAGTCTTTCTATGAAACCTGTAAACCTCATTCACCGGTTCTTACTCTACAGCGGCATCCACTCCACGGCCGCATCCACTCCACGGCCGCATCACCTCCACGGCCGCATCACCTCCATGGCCGCATCACCTCCACGGCCGCATCACCTCTACAGCGGCATCACCTCCACGGCCGCATCCACTCCACGGCCGCATCACCTCCACGGCCGCATCACCTCCACGGCCGCATCACCTCTACAGCGGCACATCACCTCCACGGCCGCATTCCACTCCACGCGGCCGCATCACCTCCACGGCCGCATCACCTCCACGGCCGCATCCCCTCCACGGCCGCATCCCCTCCACGGCCGCATCCACTCCACGGCACGCATCCCCTCCACAGCCGCATCACTCCACGGCCGCATCAACCTCCACGACCGCATCCACTCCACGACCGCATCCCCTCCACGGCCGCATCCCCTCCACGGCCGCATCCACTCCACGGCCGCATCCCCTCCAGCGCCGCATCCCCTCCACGGCCGCATCCCCTTCCAACGGCCGCATCCCTCCACTGCCGCATCACCTCTACACGGCCGCATCCACTCCACGGCCGCATTCCCTCTACAGCGGCATCCCCTCCACGGCCGCATCCCCCTCCACGCCGCATCACTCCACTGTGCGCATCCCCTCTACGGCGGCATCCACTCCACGGCCGCATCCCCTCTACAGCGGCATCCCCTCCACGGCGCATCCCCTCCACGGCCGCATCCCCTCCACGGCCGCATCCCCTCCACGGCCGCATCACCTCCACTGCCGCATCCCCTCTACGGCGGCATCCACTCCACGGCCGCATCCCCTATCAGCGGCATCCCCCTCCACGGCCGCCGCATCCCCTCCACGGCCGCATCCCGCCTCCACGGCCGCATCACCTCCTCGCATCAGCCGCATCACCTCCACGGCCGCATCCACTCCACGGCCGCATCCACTCCACGGCGCATCGCATCCCGCTCCACGGCCGCATCCCCTCCACACGGCCGCATCCACTCCAACGGCCGCAATCCACTCCACCCCCGCATCCATTCCACGGCCGATATCCACCTCCACGTCCAAATCGGCCGCATCACCTCCACGACGCACGCATCCCCTCCATCACGGCTGCACATGAACGCCCATCCTCATTTCGACATTTTAATGCGACGAGCATCGTAATCACAACTTTAATAGTGGGACTTATTTAATTTCCGATAGAACGTGAAGGCGGCATTAGGCCTACGATGCTTTTGGGAAACGCAGCACTGGTTATTTAAAAGCAGACCTTCACACCCTTGCGTGACATGGTTGAGTGAGTAAAGTTATGCGATTTTATTTTGAAACTACTTCACATTTCCTTTTAACAACACACTAAACGGCACTTTAGAATTAAAAATAGTAATTAAACAAATTAGACAAGAGACGTAGCTTGCTCCTGTACTCACCGTGCAGCGAAGAACAGTGTAAATTAAAAATCCCTAAATCGACGTAATGACTTGACGCCACTAACCAATGAGAACAGTTGTAGGCGGGACGAGACGTGCAGCCGCTGCCCCAGATACAGACCCCCCGTCGATCTACGTCATTACTTTGCCACTAACCAATGAGAAGCATCGTGGGCGGGGCGACACGTGCAGCCCCGCCCTAGGTGCAGCCCCGCCTCGATCTGCAGGCTGCAGCCGGGTGCTTCTCGTTGTAGTGGAAAACTGTAGGTCCGAAACAGAGCAGAACCGAACTGAACGAACCGAACCGAGCTGGTACCAGTCAGTGGAAAACCCCCATAAGTTGGCAGTGCACTATGCAACAAGTTATTGTAAACAAGTTAACGTTAACTAGATAAGTAATATTTTAATCGCTAATATAGCAGATTCTTGGAAAATTAAATCGGTAACGTTAATCAGCATTTTTGCTGCAACTAATTTATGATGAGTCTGCTGCATCAACTACATTAAAGAGAATCGCTTTATTAAAAAGTGAATAACGTACCCACTTACTGGAGTTGAACATTAACTGAGCCGCAGCCACACACACCTGACTCGTGTGTGGAGTAGGTGAGATGAACTGGGAAGCAGGCAGTGGGCCAAACCACTGGGAGGAAGGGGAGGGGGAACTCAACTGTTTCGAAAAGCACTTTTTGAGTTTTTTTTTTTCTACTTACACAATTATTTTAGGTTTACATACATATATTTTTTTCACAATAGAGAGTGCGATTTATTTATTTTTATTTTTTGGGGGGGACATGTCCCCCCCGGGATTTACGCCCCTGTAACATACACACACACAAATTTATGTTAAAATACCCTTTTGGTAAGTATTCTGTTAAACACAGTCGTTATGTCTTCAGTTAACGTATACAGCTGAGAAAGAACGTGCAGAACAGTTGTTTCCCTGCAGGATAACGTGCCGATCTTAAATACAGCTGCTGTCTCCTGATGATCTCTGAGGCTCTCATACAGATTCCTGTAACAACAAAAACCTGACTTAATTCACTTCTTGTATTTTTACAAGATGTTAAACATCAGTATTTGATCCACATGTGACTAATTGCTACTATAATGATGAGTCTCATAAAATGGTTTTGGGTGACTTTATCACTTCCAGTATTATTTCATCTGTTAGACTTGCATAACTTAAAGCAGTTTAATTTCTTTGCTTCTGTTCTTTTTCTGACTATTTGCATGTTTTCAAAAATTGTCACAGAAACTGTGGCTCAGTGGTAGAGCCTTGCGTAAGCAGCACAAAAGGTTGTGGGTTCAATTCCCGGGAACACATACTGATAATTAAAAATGTATAGTCTGAATGCACTAAGCCGCTTTGCTAAATGCATAAATGTAGATGTCCGTTTGCATCAGTTAGTCCAGTATTAGTTTTAGCTGTGGCTGTTGAGAATTAAGCTTCACTTGTATCTACATTTTTTATTTCTTTGTTAGTGCTAAATTTAGTTGTTAAGGATGTTTTCAGTATAAAATGCAGAACTAGTCACATGTTGCTTTACGACATTTATTCTCATCCACTGTATTGATTCAAATGAGTAATGAATTATTATTCTATACCTCTCGTCATGTTTCTCCTGCCGCACACACTGAAGACACACACCGGTACGCTAAAGACTCAAATACAAAAGTCCTTACCCGGCCCCCGTCAAGCACTGCTTATGTCGTGGTCTTTGAGATCCTATGTTAAGGGAATTACATATTTTCCTTGTGTGTATATGCATAATTATTGAATCTCTCCCAGGCTGAATTAGTTGAGGACACACACGACTGCGTGTCCTCACACAGCTCCACTTCTATCATTACATTTGCTGACAATACTTTGTTCTGGGCCTTGTTTCCACAATGATGAGGCCGCTACTTGGATGAGGTAGAGAGACTTACATCATGGTGCCAGGACAACTGTCTCTCTCTGAACGTGAGCAAAACTAAAGAGCTGATTGTAGACTTCAGGAAGAGACAGCAGCAGCCCTACACTCCTCTTATGATCAGTGGGACCCCTGTGGAGAGG
Organism: Schizopygopsis malacanthus; assembly: GCA_027474115.1. NCBI lineage: Eukaryota > Metazoa > Chordata > Actinopteri > Cypriniformes > Cyprinidae > Schizopygopsis > Schizopygopsis malacanthus. Next base: position 101,115 of record JAPDDM010000066.1, read on the forward strand.
GTGAGCAGCTTCAAGTACCTCGGTGTAAACATCTCCGAGGACCTAACTTGGACTACACACATCCAAACACAGGTCAAGAAAGCCAGGCAAAGACTGTACCATCTGCGACAGCTGAGGAAATTCAGAGTCTCACCAGCTATCCTGAAAACTTTCTATTCAGGGGCCATAGAAAGTGTTCTGACTCAGTGCATCTCAGTGTGGTATAATAATGCCACAAACCAGGACTGCAAAGCTCTACAGAGAGTCGTGCGCTTAGCTGAGCGCATCTCAGGGTCTGCTCTCCCCTCTCTGCAGGACATCTACCTCAAACGCTGCAAAGGCAGAGCTGCTAAAATAACCAAGGACTCAAATCACCCCGGTAACCATCATTTCTGTTTACTGCCATCTGGCAAGCGCTTCAGGAGCATGATGGCAAAAACTGAAAGACTGCGGAGGAGTTTCTTCCCTCAGGCCATCAGGCTCCTAAACTCAGTCTCATAACATCATCACTTCCACAGGACTCAACTTAACAAACTGTAAACACATCCATTATTCTCCATCATCCACACTGCTGCTATGTGTACATCCCCGGTACAACCTATTTGCACATTCTCTTGCACATCTGTTTATATTTATATTAATATTTATTAATCCTCAGTATACTGTATTGCACATTTTATCTCATGCACATCTTACTCCTTATTTTATTTAATTGTATTATTTGTTCCTATTTTCATTCTCACCATACTTATATATATATATATATATATATATATATATATATTCTCTTGTGTTATGTTTCATTGTTTTATTGCCTTTTATGTTATTTTTATTTTCTATTTTTATTTTATTTTTGCACTTTCCCATTGAGCGGAAACCTGTCCTGACTTACATTTCACTACTGATTATACCCTGTATGATTGTGTATGTGACAATTAATAAAGAACCTTGAACCTTGATAATCGGCCTTTAAATCCTCCAATAACTGTTATTTCTAACTTCGGAGTGGTGGAATTGATTTATATTGTAAGTACAGTTGTTGTTTTATTGTCTTGCATCAATCTGTCCTCATATATGGTTTAAAACCTAATTTATCAGCGAGTTCTTGAATTGCTCCTCCAGAATAAAAGCTGGTATTACACCAGTCCGAGATAAAGATGCAACGGTTATAGATTTTGCTGGCACGATTATTGTCTGAGGAATAATCACGGTTTTAAGATTATGACGATTATTCATTTCACAACATTACTAATGTCTAAAATCACATGGACACTCTTTAGATGTTAGTGTTATTTATTGCTGGCTTTTGAAACCGAAATAACACCGTAACCAACAATACAGCACAAAAACAATATTAAACACAAGTCCATCTCTCCCATGAGAATTAAAAAAGATGACCGCTGCTCCGTAAACACATCTCTTCTGAAAATAGATCATAAAGTATTTAATGTTTTCAGTTCCTACTTTATTTTCAATAATTTGTATATTGTACTACTTTATACAACTATTGTCAGTTTATCCAATAATAAAAACTGTTAATGCAGTAGTTGTAAATAGTCTGTCTCCTTGTGACAGGTTTAAAATAAAAATGCTTTTTTAATCCATGATTTTGGAAGATAATTTTGTGTTGCTATTTAGACCTTATAGTTATCTTGTATCTTTGATAATGATTAGCTTTGCAGATATATAAATGTTAAAAAGTCGTAGCCTACTTTAATGCCAAAGTAACGTTACAACATTATAGTCATATGATAAACAAGCATCAAATAATATCTTTTGGGAGGAACATTTTCTGTCTCGTTATAGAAATAAGGTACTTTAAATCGTTTAACAACATTGTCTTTATTAGCAACGCGAACGAACGAAAGTCAGGAAACTTATTTCCGGTTTGTTTATGTCGACTGCAGAGCCATATAGAGAGAGAGTTGCGACAACTCCATTCACTCCAAATGGAACGTTTTTTTTTACAGCAATGGCGGCTCGTGGAGCCTCTCAAAAGTTCCCGGAAGTAGCAGCAAACACATGCACACGCCATAGAGATGCAGCAGAACAAACCGTTTGCGACGCACTTTTAAAAGGTTAGATGTTTAAAAAAAATATTGTATATTATCAGTACATTTGAATAAAAGTAACTTGTACTTTAAAACCTCCTAGTAAGATTATTACTCATTAAATTAGTAGATTTAAGAGATGTTATCAGATAACTAACAGATTAGTCTAGATTGGCTACTGGATAAAGTTAGTAACGAACACCCTATTAATTGTAAAATCTGTTCTCTTAATTCAGTTTCATCCATCGTTTTTGGAATTAGAGAAAAAATAATCTAAACATATATTTTTTTACAGGATGGGGAAGTCTAGATATTAGTTAAATATAACGTTTGACCGCGCGTGTGACAGCGGTGGGTGGAAGTGGTAAAAATGTTAATCAAGATTAGTTCCTATAACACGTATTAAAGAATACAATTTCCTAATAAAAATGCAGCATATTGATATAAATTTAGAGTGAGTTGAGTTTGCAAAAACATATGGGTGGAGTGTTTTTAGGCATTGTGATTCAATTGACTATTACCTGCCTATATTTTAGCAGTTTGATTTTTGTCTGTTAAGGCCATTGCCATAACACAAAGAGGGTCAACACGAAAGTCTCGGTCCAATAGTGTTTTTATTAACAAACAATAATCATAACATTTTTGGAGAAAAATGTATAGGGAAACAGAAACATATACTATAATATATACAATATACTATATATATACAATATACTTGAAATAAGTTAAGGCAAATAACGGTAATCGAACACTAATCCTCAAATATTAGCTGATTTAAATACTTTAAAAACAACATCGCTGTAACTACATACTCAAGTTACATACATATGTCGGTGTGTTATATAAATAATATAATAAATAAATGCATTTATTGCCTACTAAGTACCAAAAATCGCAGTTCTGTCACTCTATTCTTACAGTTTGAATTGCCCGCCAAAGCACTTCCTGGAACTATCTGAAGTCTACGTGAATCACGTGACGACCAAGCATTCTGAACTTCCGTTGTCGCAACTCTATCTCTTTTTTTTTATTTTTTTTTTTTTATTTTTTTATTGAATCTCTCAAATCCAACACATTACAAAAGTCAGGGGGGAGAACACATACAGGAAAAAAGATACATAATTACAGTAAAGTAATTACATAAAAACATGAAAATGTTTACATATCTTAATACTCTTAATAGCTTTCTTGTTTATCAGAGTGTAAATAGATTTTAGGTATTGCTTAATTTCTGATTTCAAAATGAGAAACAATGGTTTGTAATTGCCGAACTTACTTTTATGTATACTAAACTTTGCCATTAAGAGTAATAAATTAATCAAATAATATTCCTTATGGAATGACATGTCGTAAGTGAAAAAAACAAATAAAACATTTTCAAAACAAAGTTGAAAGCTGGGCATGATATGATCTCTAACAAATGAGCAGAAGTCTGACCAAAAATTGACTGAGTAAGGACAACTCCAAAATAAATGAAAAAACGTTTCTGTATGTAGACCACAAAATGAACATAGTGTATCGATATCACAGTTAAATCTATTCACAAGGAAATAGTTACTGGGGTAATATTTGTAAATGAGTTTGAAAGAAATTTCTTTAACTTTATTAGTGATTAAAAATTTATGAGGTAATTTCCAGATGTTATTCCATATCAAACCATCAACACGGCTATTCCAGAAAGTTACAATAGAGAGGTCTAAAGACAACATCCTTTTGAAAAAGAGCACGAACGTGTCTATTAATGTGTTTAAACAGAGAAAGAAAACAAACTCGACCACAGCAGTGTCAACAAGATCTAAAGACTGTATAGAAGATTGGGGACATGTATTTTTACAAAGCGCATTTTAATCCAGAGGGGACAGCATCCATAACAACGGCATATTCTTTAGGAGTGATAGGGATTTTAAATTTAGACAAAAATTCAGATAAGTTAACAGAAGACCTTCTTGGTTGAATAGTTGGCTCACCAAAACTATATCATTAGAGAACCAGTTTTCGAAAAACAGCGGTTTTTAGATTTATATAATATATGCTTATTATTCCATATAAAACATCTATTAGGTGAGAAATTATGTTTATAAATTAAATTCCAGGAGAGAAGCATTTGTTTGTGAAAACTGGATAACTTAAAGGTAGTTTAGAAATGTTGTAGTTACAACAAGCAAAAAAAACTAAGACCCTCCAACCTGTGAAAAAAACAGAGCAAGGAATAAAGTTCCAAATACTAGTTGGTTTTTTTAAAAATTGTTTGATCCAGTTTATTTTAAAAGTATAATTAAGAGTAGTAAAATTTAAAAAGTTTAAACCTCCATTTTCAGTTGTGTTCATAATCACAGATTTCTTAATATAATGGGTTTTGTTTTTTCCATAAAAAATTGAAAAGCATATTATCAATAGTCTTGCAAATATTATCGTTGACTGCAGAGAAAGAGCTGTATATGTGAGCCTTGAGATGCCCTCTGCTTTTGTAAGCAATACTCTCCCTCTCAAAGATAAGTCTCTTAATAACCAATGATTTAACTTTTTCTTCGTTTTATCAATAACAGGGGAGAAATTTAGCTCACATCTTCTCTTTATCATCCTTTACAATCTTTTATACCTAAATATGTGACTTCATTTTTTATAGGAATACCACAAATAGATGGTAAATCACACTGCTTAAGAGACAATAATTCACACTTATTCATATTCAATGAAGACCTTGAAGCTTTAGAGAAATATACTAATAATATTAATAGCCTTGGGTATTTCCTCTGCATCTTTTAAAAAAAGTGTGGTATCATCTGCTAATTGGCTAATAGTGATTATGTTATCTGCAACTGTAATTCCTCTTAAAGTACTCTGTTTAATAGAATCAGCTATTAGTTGTGAACAGAGTAAGAACAGGTAGGGAGAAATAAGTGCACCCTGTCTGATA
>JAPDDM010000121.1:0-115182 GCA_027474115.1 Schizopygopsis malacanthus
GCAAACAGAACAATCTGTAACCCTTAGCTATCGTTACCACTAGTATTTTCAAGCAAATCTGACCGGGTCAATTTCCTGATTAACCACCACAAAGTTTGTTCCACTGGAAAACCAAAGAAATACTGGAAACAAAAAATCACACTTTCAAAGCTACACTTTCAGTAGATTATGACCTTCTTTCAGTTCATTCAAGAAAAAAAAAATACTAAAACAATATTCCTAAAATGCACACACCCACCCACACCCCAACCACACTGAGACCACACCCCCCCCCAGTCCACAGCGAATGGTACGTTGTCTGTTAGAACCGGAGCAAGAAACTCCGGAGTCCCACAAAATGTACTGGTTCTGGATACTGTGCTTTTTGACACAATCTGTATTGTTAAAAGCGCATAGAAATAGGTGACTTGACTTGTTTCTGGCATGTGAGGTGGGCATGCTAGCTTGGACGCTAAAGCCGCAACCACTAGGGTTACTCGCTAATGCGACTCTTGAAATCCGGGGAGTTAGGGTTGTTTGTGAAGCTCTTATCAGCTAGCCTCAGTTACACTCCACACTCCCCCAAAACTCATTCCCATCCGGGTCACGGCACCAAAGTAACCCCTCCAATTCTACTCAACCCGCTCCAAGCAGAATTCGAACTGGCATTTCTTGCATGGGAGTCGGGCGTGCAAAAAAACACACTTTTTCGCAGCCTCAAACATCAGTTGCTAATCCCTGGAGTTAAGTTTACCTGCACAGCTCTTACCAGCTGGCCTCTGTTACATATACAATGCAGTGCATTTGACATGACCTTCCATTTCCAGTGTGATAAATTATGTTTTATTTTAAATAAACTGGCTGTGATTCTTTTGGCTTGCAAAATTGTACTAAAGTTCAAAATAACTGTTTTTATGTCTGACCATTAGTTTTAAACTTTCTATTCAACAGAGACTCCTGAAAAAATTTAAATGCATCACATTATCCACAAAATATGAAGCAGCATTACTGTTCTCAACATCAAATAATCATAAATGTTTCTTGTGCAGAAAAATCAGCATATTAGAGGGATTTATGAAAATCATGTGACTCTGAAGACTGGAGTAATGATGAAAATTACAGGAATAAATTACATTTAAACAGATATTCACTTAGAAAACACTTATTTTAAATTGTAATAATATTTCATAATATTACTGTTTTTCCTGTATTTTGGTTAAATAAATGCTGCTTTGGTGAGCATAAAAGACTTTTTTCAATAACATTAAAAAACTCGTACTGACCCCAAACACCTGATTGAATGGTAGAGTTAAAAAAAAGTCACATCCGGCCATTCACTCTGATCTAGCAGTGAACAAACATCATGTTCTTCTCCCATCAACTCCATCAATATCATTATAGAACGTACAGTCTGTGACTCACCCTCTTTACAAAGACCAAAGTCTGCAATCTTCACATAACCTTCAGTATCCAGCAGCAGGTTATCCAGCTTCAGGTCTCTGACACACACACAGCCATAGATGCAAGAATTACATATAACTTTTACTAACTTGATTTTATGAAAACAGCTGTATTTGTGTGTTTACTCACCGATACACAATCTTCTTATCATGAAGAACCTGAAGCCCCAAAACCACACATGCAGAATAAAAACTTGAACCATACACACACGTATATATATGAAGAATACAGTAAACAATACATATGAATACAGGAACAAAACATCCAAAGTGCACTACAGGCGAAAAAAAACAGATTTTCACACAATGGTCAATTTTGAGAGCTGTTTAGCTTTTCATAACATCATAAAATCTTTAGATTTTATATTTTTTGGAAGTGTAATATTTAAGCATAACGTTTCAGAAAACCAGTAATACAAAACTATTGTAATTAGTCAACTGGAAATATTATGGAATCATTTACATTTATTTATTATTTGACAATATTACCCAATTCACCTGTGATGTACAGTTATGATTAATGATGTACAGTAATTATTAATGATGTACAGTAGTGATCAATGATGTACAGTAATGATTAATGCTGTACAGTAGCGATCAATGATGTACAGTAATGATGTACAGTAGTGATCAATGATGTAAAGTTATGATCAATGATGTACAGTAATGATTAATGATGTACAGTAATGATTAATGCTGTACAGTAGCGATCAATGATGTACAGTAATGATGTACAGTAGTGATCAATGATGTAAAGTTATGATTAATGATGTACAGTAGTGATCAATGATGTACAGTAATGATTAATGCTGTACAGTAGCGATCAATGATGTACAGTAATGATTAATGCTGTACAGTAGCGATCAATGATGTACAGTAATGATGTACAGTAGTGATCAATGATGTACAGTTATGATCAATGATGTACAGTAATGATTAATGCTGTACAGTAATGATTAATGATGCACAGCAATGATTAATGATGTACATTAATGATCAATGATGTACATTTAAGATGTACAGTAATGATCAATGATGCACAGTAATGATTAATGATGTACATTAATGATCAATGATGTACATTTAAGATGCACCGTAATGATCAATGATGCACAGTAATGATTCATGATGTACATTAATGATTATGTACAGTAATGATTAATGATGTACATTTATGATGTACAGTAATGATCAATGATGTACATTTATGATGTACAGTAATGATCAATGATGTACAGTAATGATTTACAGTAATGATTAATGATGTACAGTAATTAATAATGATGTACATTTGATGTACAGTAATGCTCAATGATGTACAGTAATGATTAATGATGTACAGTAATGATCAATGATGTACAGTAACGATCAATGATGTACAGTAACGATTAATGATATACAGTAATGATTAACGATGTACAGTAATGATCAATGATGTGCAGTAATGATTAATGATGTACAGTAATGATCAATGATGTACAGTAATGATGTACAGTTACAATTTATGATATGCAGTAATGATTAATGATGTACAATAATGATCAATGATGTGCAGTAATGGTTAATGATGTACAGTAATGATCAATGATGTGCAGTAATGATTGATGATGTACAGTAATGATCAATGATGTACAGTAATGATGTACATTAATGATAAATGATGTACAGTAATGATCAATGATGTACAGTAATGATTAATGATGTGCAGTAATGATAAATGTGTGTGTGTGTGTGTGTGTGTGTGTGTGTGTGTGTGTGTGTGTGTATGTGTGCGTGTGTGTGTGTGTTTTTCTCTCGGAATTCTGAAATTATATCTCGCAATTATGAGAAAAAAAGACAGAATTGTAACTTAAAAATTGCAGTTAGGCTACCTTATTTATATTCAGTGGTGGGGAAATAAACTGAATTGTGAAATATAAATTCAAAATTGCAGAAGAATTCTGAGATGTAAAAAATCATAGGTTATTAACTTTTCTATTCATTTACTTTAAGGCTAGAAGAAAACCTGATTCATGCAGAGGGAAAGCGTAGCTAGGACGTTTTATAAAGTAACCAATTAAAAGATGTAGAGACTGATTTGATTATGATTTAATAATTTGACAATGCTTCAGTCCTGATCTGATCACCTGACAGGGTTTTTACACATTCACAACACATCCAAAATCACACGTGGGTTTTTGGGTGGGTTTCATGCTTCATACGTGATGACATGCACATTTTAAACCCCAAAAGTGATGCACATGAGATCTCATGTGGTTTAACAGTAACACATTAGAACCATGTAAAACACAATGTTATTTCCATTATCATATGGTGTGATATTAATATTGCTATGTCTTCTGTAGCTCCTGTCCTCTGCTGTGGGTTTGGCATCGCAATTGTGCCAGTCACATGTCAACAGGGCTGCTCTCCCATTGGCTGACTCCCTGGGCCATGCCCAACAGCCTTATGGGTACAGACCAGAAATACTGAGGGTGAGAGTAAGTACTAAACAGCTGACTGTAGACATAGTATGCAAGTAAATACTGTACTGAGGATATTATAGTTAACTATAACCATTTTTATTTATGTTTGTTTGATTGTTAGTTTAATAATTGAAATTAAATAAACTAAACAATAAAATAAAAACAACTTTTGGCAGTCTTAATAATAATGAGTAAAGATGTAGCAGGTCACCCAAATATGAGACCCTGGAGTACAAAAGCAGTGTTAAGTCGCTGGGGTATATTTGTAGCAATAGCCAAAAATACATTGTATGGGTCAAAATTATAGATTTTTCTTTTATGCCAAAAATCATTAGGATATTAAGATCATGTTCCATGAAGATATTTAGTACATTTCCTACCATAAATATATCTAAACTTAATTTTTGATTAGTAATATGCATTGCTAACAACTTAATTTAAACAAATTTCAAGATGATTTTCTCAATATTTAGATTTGTTTGCACCCTCAGATTCCAGATTTACAAAATAGTTATATCTCAGCCAAATAGTGTCCTATCATAACAAACCATACATCAATGGAAAGATCATTTGTCAGCTTTCAGATGATGTATAAATCTCAATTTCCCAAAATTGACCCTTATGACTGGTTTTGTGGTCCAGGGTCACATTTCATGCATACAGGTCATGCAATTACATGCTGCGTGAAGAGACTACATCAGTGGTCTCGAACTCAATCATGGAGGGCCACAACTCTGCAGAGTTCAGCTCCAAATCACACCTGCTTGGAAGTCTCTAGTGATCCCGAAGACCTGGATTATCTGGATCTGGTGTGTTTGATTAGGGTTGGGGATAAACTCTGCAGGAATGGGCCAGATTTGAGGATGCCTGCTCGATTCTAAACCCCGTCTGTGTGAATGTGTGTTTCAGGAGCGGAGTTTTGCCTGTAAGGTTTGTGGGAAGGTGTTTAAGAGGTCGTCGACTCTCTCCACACACCTGCTCATTCACTCGGACACGCGGCCTTTCCCTTGTCCCTATTGCGGAAAGAGATTCCACCAGAAATCTGATATGAAGAAACATACATTTATACACACAGGTAAAATACACAATGGGGTTCCCATTGACTTAAAGTGTAATTAATCAATTAAATAAATGATAAGGCAATTTCCATGGTTCTCAGAAGGAAATAAAAATTTTGTGTTCCCACTTGCTCCTATAGCAAAAGAAATACACAATCTCCAGCATTGCTATGACTTTACAAAAGAGGAAAGAAAATATCAAGACATTGACTATGTTGGTCAGAAGAGAGATTAAAAATACACACTCAGCCACGTTAACTAGATTTAACATTTAACTAATTGAATATAACAGCTATGTATGCACGTATACAGTGATGCACTCTTAAAAATAAAGATGCTTCTTTAAGCGATGCCATAGAAGAATGGCATCTGTGTGAATGAATGACTGCATATATTGCAAATTGGCATGTGTCATATTAATATAATTCATTGTCATAAACATAAACACGCTACTTTGTAACACAAATAGTTTTACTGCACTGTTATTCTTCTGTAGCATCCATAGCCCATTCACATAATTAATTTCTGAGATGCAAAATAAGGTGGATAGTGTTGCAAAACTAAAATTGCAGGTACTTGCATTTGTTTACATTCACTAGTGTAGTCAGTATTAACAGCCAGGCAGCTCAGAGGTTTTAGGGGCAGAGCTAATGTGTGTCCCTGCTGTCATCTCTCAGGTGAGAAGCCTCACGTGTGCGTGGTGTGTGGTAAAGCCTTCAGTCAGAGCTCCAATCTGATCACTCACAGCAGAAAACACAGCAGCTATCAGCCTTTCAGCTGCTCGCGCTGCCCTCTCAGCTTCCAGAGGAGACTGGACCTACAGCGCCACCTACAGACACACGTGCAGAACAACAGCGGACTGTACCATGGGACCTGAGAGAGACCAGCTGCACTCCTCGGGTAGCTCATTGTACTGGGGTCTTAATATATCTTACCAAAAAGTCCACTGTGTAATGTTGGTTAAAAATGTCTGCACCAAAACAAAACTTTGCTTCTGTATATCTAACTTGCCTGCACACAATGCATTGTGAAATATGTCAACACTTCTAGCACTGTAGAATTATAGCTTCAAGACTTGTTGTGATTGGCTGCTCATGGCGGTGATGTCATAATCACGGAATGTTTATATCATGGAACGTTTAAGAAACAATAACCACTCTATGTTCATGATATGCCATTTAATAATACACAGCAATGCAACAAGTATAAGAACATGAATCTCTTTGTGAAATACAAGTATTTCTGTATTCTCAAGCTCTCAGCAGAAGTTAAATCTCGCTTTAAAATACATAATAAAAGATCCCTTTCAACCGTCAGCGTGTGTCCTGGCTAAATGTATTTAATAGACTGACCATTTAAGACATGATTGTCTATGTACTACAACACAGTAAATTAAAAACTATTAAAGGACTGAAAATTGAACTGAAGAACACCAAAGGTGCACAAATCTTATACACTAATCTATAATCATTTTACAAAATGTATGGTATTACATTTAGCAGCACAACAAAAGCAGCAAGTGAAACAAGTTAAAAGCACCTCAGAACAGTGGTACACAAATTCAGCCTTAAACAAAGCACATTAAGTTTGTTCGTTTATGTCACGTTTTGAATTTGACGGTCGTATCCCAGACAGCACACGTACGTCTGCAAGATGTCTGTTAAAGATCACTTGTTCTAGAACGCATCTGCTGTGTACACACATCTGGCAGATGAATGTAATATGCAAGTTTTGGCTGGTCTTAGCTGGTTTTAGCTGGTCTCTCAGCCTGACCAGCTAAAGAAGTGGCCAAAACCCCTCCAAAACCAGCCTGCTGACCAGCTAAGACCAGGCTGGAGGACTAGCTGAAACCAGCCAACCATCTTAGGCTGGTTTTACCTGTTTTAAAAAAGAAAAAATCAGGTCTCTACTGGTATTTGGCCACCTTCTATTGCTGGCTTTTTAAAACCAATAAATCCTAATGGAATGTCCCAAAACACACTACAGAAAACCATTTTTTAAAATGGTTTCAATGGTTAAAAGTTGCTGGATTGTAATGTGTGTAATGCTATTTGTAGTGGAAACCATCAGAATTTTCTGTGATGGTTCTATTGTTGTTTTTTTTTTGCAGGGATCTTGTAAACATCTATTTGACATAGGAAATGCCATATTACAGATGAGCAAACACTTCAAAAAATACATCTCGGAGATGTCAAATAGAAGTCTCTACGATGTACGTGTGCTATCAGGAATATCTTTAGTCCCCCTCGTGGAAACATCTGGTTTGCTCCATCAGTGTCGGCGGGTCTCTGAAGCCGCTGTCCTGTCGCGTGGTCTCTATAACACCGTCTCTCTGGGCAATATCATGCCTCCCTGACAACCAACAAGCACGTTTTGTTAATAACAAGCTGTCATGAAGAACAAACCCCCCACTGTTTAACTTAAAGGATCATTTTGCATGAGGGTCTGCGTGTTAGTACCTGTGTGACTGTAAATGCACCACAGCCCTCCCCCCATCAGACACAAACCCATCAGAAACATGGAGAACACGGCCACTAACACTGGACCCTCGTCAGTTTCTGAAACACAGACCAGATAAATAGCAGTTTCCACCTTATTTTTTACATAAGAATGTCTGTGGGGCAATTATTTTTGTGAAATGCCAGTAATTTACTTGTACACAAACATCATTATATTGCATGGTATTGCAAGCTCGTGTTATTATTATTATTTTTAATCGTAATCATAAATAGTTTTCTTTATCAAAAATATTTTTTCCCCATACTATTCCCCCTGATTGCACATAAACATCGCATGTGCTCTGTACATCATATTTGACGTATTTTGTAGAGCCCATCTGCAATACGTCCACAGGAGGTTTTCAATCAGATGTCAAATATATGTTTATTAGATGTCTTTAAAATGTTTATGGTATGCATTTAAAAATGTCATCTGGGTCCTTGATAGCACACATACATCACAGAGACGTCTATTTGACATCTGCAAGACATATTTTTTAATAGTGTTTGCTCATCGTCTATAGGATGTTTCCTATCAGATGTGAAATAAACATTTAAAAGATGTCTTTAAGATGTTTATAATTTAGAATGCATGTAAAACCGACATCTTCTAGATGTCTCCGATGTTTGTACACAGCAGATGCTTTCCGGATCAAGCGATCTTTAACAGACATATTACAGACGTACGTGTGCTATCTGGGACGTATGTCAATGGGGATAAATATCTTATTTTATGTTTAACAGAAAAATAAAACTCATACACATTTGGAACTACTAGAAGGTGAGTACATGACAACAATTTTTATTTTTTGGGAGAACCACCCCTTTTAATTTCCTTGCAGGGCAATTATTAACCAGAAATTACTTATGAGAGCTAAAACACACCATTGAGTGCAGGCGTCTGTTTCGACATCCCAGCAGGCTTTTGAGCAAGTTTACCTGATAAACACACACAGAGACACAAAAACACAACGCATTAAAGTGTTAAAATAATGCAAAACGTTTGAGTAAATGAGAGATGGGAATGAGGATGTGTACAAACCAGCAAGCAGAGTCAGAAACCCTGCAGGATACGTGACCAACACGGGTCGAGAGAGATTTCTGTACTCACACTGAATGATAGAAAGAGATATTGACAGATGTGATTAGTAAATTATGTAATTTTGAGTGTGATGGAATTTTCCTTATGGGCAGTAATCAAACAGTGAAACAGATTCAAGATGCATGCATTATATGTTTTCTCACTCGTAGTTAGAAAAGCATTCTATGTGTCATGATTTACTATGATTGAGAAGTGATAGAGGTAAGGAAACGCAGATGGTCAGGGGGTCAAGGGGGCATTTGCCTCCCTTTTCTGTATAACCATTAATAGGTAAACAGACTGGTATCTCTCCCGCTAGAGGAGGGAAGGAGGAGGCCTTGGAAGGAAAGGACTATAAAACAGACCGAAACTGCTTTCCCTCTCTCTCTCTCTCTCGCTCCTCACTGACTCACAGCTATGTGTGTTATTGACGAGGGATCTTCTCTTGCAAGAGAATAAATACTTTATAATTATAATTTGGACTCAGAGCTGTCTCTTACTCAGTGATGATGTTTGTTAGAAAGAAATTGCCACGACAATTTGGTGTCAGAATAGTGGGATTCCTTGGACGTGACTTCTGGACCTGACAGCGGACGGAGGCAGGCCACCTTGGAGCTGAGAGTTCCAACCCTACCTCGCAAAAAAGATTCAGAGAAGAGGGACCGTTTCCCGCTGTTGGGACCGGAGGGATCGACCACTGGAATCAAAAAGAACCCAGGTGGCACAAAACGACATCTCTGGTAAGAAACAATTAAATTCAATTTAATGAGGGTGAAATTCAGTTTAAAGAGTGAAATTGAACCATATTGGCTGAAAATTGTTTCTGTGGTAGAGTAATCTGAACACGAACGTTCAGATTAGGTAACCTGAGATTAATTTGAGATCTGTACGGATCAAGAGGGTTTCAAACAGGTACCGAGGTTAATTGGGGTTAGAAAAAATCTAAAGATTTTGGTTGCCGTTATTGCAAGAGCTGCCCGCGTACCTAATCCATACACAATTTTGTCACAAATTCCGCAAAATGCAATGTATTTCACTGTGGTTGATTTGGCCAACGCTTTCTTTAGTGTCCCAGTGGAAGAAAAAAGTCAGTTTTGGTTCGCGTTTGATTTTGACAACAAAGGGTACACGTTTACCAGGTTGTGTCAGGGTTACTGCGAGTCTCCGACGATGTACAATGAAGCGCTCAGACGGAGCCTTGAACCGTTAACTCTATCGAGCGGAACGGCGCTATTGCAGTATGTAGATGATTTATTGATTTGTGCACGAGATGAGGTTACGTGCGTGGCTGACACTGTAACTCTCTTGAACCACCTGGCGCGGGAGGGTCACAAGGTCAGTCTGACCAAAATGCAGTTCGTGAAGCAGGAGATAACATTTTTGGGTCACACAATAACACCAAACAGTAAAGCTATCTCTGAGAAACGGATAAAAGCTATCAAAGATGTACCGAAACCCATAACAAAGAAACAATTGTTATCCTTTTTGGGAATGTGTGCATATTGTCGAACGTTTATTCCAAATTATGCATTTCTTGAAAAGCCCTTGAGAGCCCTGACAACAGGGAAAGGGCTGAGGTCATGTGACAAGATTAATTGGCCCACAGAAGCACAGGATGCGTTTGCAAATATGAAACTGCAACTGGCTCAGGCTCCAACGTTGGGCCTGCCTGTGCTTGAAAGGCCGTTCACACAGATGGTGGACGAAAACATGGATTTATGAGTTCGGTGCTCTTGCAGACCCATGGGGACAGATTACGACCAGTCGCATATTTTTCAACGAGGCTTGATGCGGTGCAGCAGGCTTGCCACATTGCCTGAGAGCTGTGGCAGCTGCGGAGCTGGCTGTGCTGGCTTCAAGGGAATTTGTGGGGTATTCTGATTTGACTTTGATGGTCCCACACGCAGTCTCCATGATTTTGCAAGAGCAGAGAACGT
This sequence comes from Schizopygopsis malacanthus, assembly GCA_027474115.1. NCBI lineage: Eukaryota > Metazoa > Chordata > Actinopteri > Cypriniformes > Cyprinidae > Schizopygopsis > Schizopygopsis malacanthus. Next base: position 10,479 of record JAPDDM010000121.1, read on the forward strand.
CACATTTATCAACAGCCCGATGGCTGAGGTATCACACGATTTTGCTTGACATGCCAAATGTAACGGTGAAAAAATGCACAACTTTGAATCCTGCCACACTCCTCCCTACAGAGGAGGATGGCGAGGAACACCATTGTTGTCTATCAGTGTTGGAACAGGTGTGCACACCACGTCCAGACCTGTTGGACACACCTTTAGAAAACTGTGACAATGTCCTCTTTGTGGATGGGTCGGCGTCCAAAGATCCACAAACAGGCTTGAATAAGGTTGGTTTCGCAGTGACCACTGAATTTGAAGTCGTAAAGTCTGGTCTGGCAAATTGCCATCAAATTATTCGGCTCAGGCAGCTGAATTGGTTGCTCTGACAGAGGCGTGTAAACTTATGACAGACAAATGTGTGACAATTTACACAGACTCACGTTATGCTTTTGGGGTCACACACGATTTTGGCGCACTTTGGAAGCACAGAAATTTTTTGAAGTCAGATGGACATCCGATATTAAACGCATCTCTTGTGTCTGAGCTTTTCGAGGCCATTCTTCTACCAGACAAGGTCGCGATCTGTAAATGCGCAGCGCACACTAACGATAAAAGTTTTATCTCCACAGGAAACGCGAGAGCAGACGCGCGGCAGCACAGGAGACAAAAGAAACGACTTGTGCTTTGCTATCTGTGACTAACCCTGATATTTCCCCTTGTTTACAGAGTATGCAGACTTTTTCCACAGGAGCAGAAAAACAACGATGGAGGTCGTCTGGCTGCAGCCTCCAGGGGGGTGTATGGATGAGTGTTGATGACATTCCTTGTTTGCCCAAACACTTCTTTCAGCATTATGCTAAGTTGACACATGGGTTGGATCATGTGTCAAAGGGGATGAAGGAATTATGGGGTTACAGTGTTTGCTGAAATTTTTTGCAAAAGATGTGTCACTTGTAACACACACAATGTGGCTAGGGGAATAAAAACACCCTTAGCATCTCAACCAGCACCAGCAGGTCCATTTGAATATCTAATGATGGATTTCATCGAATTAACCCCTTGTGGGAAACAGAAACACTGTCTGGTGATGGTTGACATGTGGTCAAAATGGGTTGAGGCCTTCCCAACCTCGAAACAAGATTCGGCGGCAGTGGCAAAGGCCCTGTTAACCGAGAGTGTTCCGAGATGGGGAATTCCAAGAAAAATCAGTTCTGACAATGGCAGACACTTTGTCAATGATGCAATAAAGCAGGTTCTTGGGAATTGACATGAGAACACACTGCAGCTACGCGCCCTCATCAGGAGGGGCGGTAGAGAGACAGAACCAGACAATTAAGAACAAATTAGCAAAATGCTGTGAAGAGACGGGTCTGACTTGGCTTAAGGCCCTCCTAATTGTACTGATGTACATGAGAATGAGAAAAAGAGTGAAAACAAATCTGAGCCCATTTGAAATTTTGTTTGGCAGGCCACCATTCATGGGCATAGAAGGGGGTAAACAAAGGGCTGCCATCAACGGATGTGTGTGAGAATGACATGTTGAATTACTGCAAGGAAATGTCTTGTCTGTTGTCAAATATTTCTGTGCAGGTAAAAGCTGCCCAGGGGAAGGTTGCTGAGAGATTCCTGCACGAGGTCAGACCTGGTGATTTTGTGGTGATTCGTGATCACAGGAGAAAGAGCTGGAAATCGAAAAGGTGGCTAGGGCCTTTCCAGGTGCTGCTGGTGACGCACACGGCGCTGAAGGTCGCAGAAAGGGCTACGTGGGTTCACATAAACCATTGCAGGAAGGTGCCGCCCATTGCGGAGGCGGAGCAATCGCTGGAGGAGGTTCAACGCGAGTGTCAATAAATGCTAAGATCCAGTTTGAAAAAACCCTTGCATTGCAGCTGTGTGTTTAGGCGGAACCAGATATCAGCAGCAAGGAGGGGACTGAAGGGAGGAGGCAACTTTGATTGCGCAACCGGCATACGGGTGACACTTTAATCAACAGAACAGATAAGACTCTTAGTGTTTCAAAAACAGTACTTTCTCACATTCTCTGGTCATAACAGCACCTTTGATACAGAGTAACTGAGAGAATGGAGCGTACAAGACCGTGGCACCCATTCAGAATGCCAGGAATGTGTGGGCTGTTTTAAGACCACATGTATAATAACTTTGTTGTCAGTGACAATTTGCTTGGTAATACTACACACTTCACAACAGGTCTGAAGGTGTTACCAACAGGAGATCAGACCAAAAAATATGATGACACAAGTAGCGGAAGTTACAGTGAAATGTGTTAATTGAGTTATGATGTTTCTATTTTCTTCCTGAGCATGATTGATATGTAAAGAAGGTTAAAAGCAGCAGTTATCAGTGTACGAGATGACGTACAAGGAGAGGGGTTGGAACTGAGTGATTTTCTACATACTTTTAATATTTACATTTTATAAATTGATATGTTTATTTCCTACTTTGAACTATACTATTTCTTGTTTATAATATGGTGACTGAGGGTTCGGTTTAGGCGAGGGTGAGACAGCAGGGCCTGTCCATTTAGCCCGGCTATAGGATAAATCTTTACTTTGCTTGCTAAACATTTACAGCCTAAGCATTTTTCTAATAAAAAAAAAAAAAAAACTTACTTCACAGGGTCAAGGAGAGTGATCATTTATGTGAAAATCAGAGATGAAGAGTATAAGTGTGATTAATGACCTGAACTTGTATTTATTATTATTTTTACTATTATTATTACAATGTTTGATTAATCAGTTATCAGAGAATGATAAACAGGGAGGAATTGTGATGGAATTTTCCTTATGGGCAGTAATCAAACAGTGAAACAGATTCAAGATGCATGCATTATATGTTTTCTCACTCGTAGTTAGAAAAGCATTCTATGTGTGATGATTTACTATGATTGGGAAGTGATAGAGGTAAGGAAACGCAGATGGTCAGGGGGTCAAGGGGGCATTTGCCTCCCTTTTCTGTATAACCATTAATAGGTAAACAGACTGGTATCTCTCCCGCTAGAGGAGGGAAGGAGGAGGCCTTGGAAGGAAAGGACTATAAAACAGACCGAAACTGCTTTCCCTCTCTCTCTCTCTCGCTCCTCACTGACTCACAGCTATGTGTGTTATTGACGAGGGATCTTCTCTTGCAAGAGAATAAATACTTTATAATTATAATTTGGACTCAGAGTTGTCTCTTACTCAGTGATGATGTTTGTTAGAAAGAAATTGCCACAACATGAGATTTCAGTGTTCATTACTCCTGAGTATAAGAATTTATAAATAATTTAATAGTTCTGGTTTCCGTTCCATTACAGGCTTTAGTACTTTTAAAAATGGGCCCTATATGCAGGACTTTGCCTCTGTGGTAAACACAACTTCTGCTATAGTACAGTGAATGGAAAGCTGTCAAATTAAGTGACAGACAAAGAAACGTTGATGCATTGCATCTTTAAATGTTTTTAAAGCTTATAGAATTCATTATATAGTATATAGAAATGTTATTGTATGTTACAAGTTAATATGTAATACACTATATTAGTCAGTTGTAATCACTTGTGGATGACAAAGAGCTACTACAATCAACCTATACAGTATATATGTGTGCGTGTGTGACTTTCAATGTTATAATTTAGCACATCAAAACTTCTGAATGTTTAGCTTTAATAAAACATTGTCATCAGCACCAATTCTTTTTTTAGTGAGGAAATCGAAGAGAGAGCAAGTTATTTGACTATTAAAATCCTATAAATTGTGGATTCCTTAATGACTCCTTAATGAGTCATTAAGAGAACTGGGTAATAAGAGACATTTGCTCTTGATGTGCAATCAGGAAGAACAATGCAACAGAAAGACATGTTGTCTATTTATTTATTATGTTTTAGTCATTTCAATAATTGCACCTTCAATAAAACATTCACAGTTGGTTTGTAAAGGTGTTTTTATGGATGTTTTGGCCTGAGTTTGCTACATTTGTTAGTGTTTATGAATGTTTCTAAACAGTGAATAATTTTGCGAAACAATTTAATCAGCTGATTAAAAGGTTCATGAAGCTACTTTTCTCACATTAGAGTTCATTACCTGTTGAGAAGCAGTTGTGTGTGTGAGAGCAGGTATCTGAGGCCCGTCGGTGCAGATACGAGTGGAGGCCCCTGAGGGCCCCTCTTCTGACGCACACAGACGCAGCCGGCAGTGCAGGAACTGGATGGAGTTATTAAAGATGGGGTGCAGGATGAAGCTGAACCGCAGCATGTTTGGGCTCTTGTGTTCGTCCTCTCGTCTCTTCCGTCTGCGTTCCTCAGGTCTCCTCGCTCCGAGTCTGTCGGGTCTCTTGTCTTTATTTCGTCTCGCTCTCTCGTCTCCGGTGTGGCTCACCATCTGTCTCCCGTGAGAGAGCGGCTGCGACAGTCTTCTGTCATCTTTCCTGTCAATCTTCTCATCTTCATCATGTCCTGTGCTTTCTGTGGATTCCTGGGTTTCTCTGTGGCTCAGTTTGAAGGACAGGTCGGATGGGCAGAAGTCTGTGATGACAGACCAGCCGCTGTGAGCCCTTGGACCTGAGAGAGGAGAGACCAGACACGACTGAAGCTCCACCGCCTCCGCAAAACCAGAACCTGCCGAGATCTAACAGAGAGAAACAGAAAGAAATGACGTTAATCAACCACTCAAATCATCCCAGCAGCCACCCAGAACACTCCAGAAATCACATAGTGACAGCCCAGCAATCACATAGCAACAGTCTAGCAACCACTCGGAACACCCCAGCAATCACATAGCAACAGTCTATCAACCACTCAGAACATCCCAGCAATCACATAGCAACAGCCCAGCAATCACATAGCAGCTGTCTAGCAACCATTTAGAACACCCCAGCAATCACATAGTGACAGCCCAGCAATCACATAGCAACAGTCTAGCAACTACTCAGAACACCCAAGCAATCAAATAGCAACTGCCCAGCAATCACAAAAGTAAAAGCCTAGCAACCACATGGCAACAGCATTGCAACCACTCAGAACACCCCAGCAATCACATAGCAACAGCCCAACAACCTCAAAGTAACAGCGTAGCAACCGCATAGCAACTAATATTGATATTTTTAGTTTATCTTTACTATTCTTAATTATTCAAGTAAAATGTGTGTATGTATACATTTTTGTTGCTTACAAGCTATGACTCTGAACTAATATTCTATTATATTATATCTATTTGCTATTATTTGTGTGTAATAGTTTTTTTTCTATGAGTTTTCTCATTCACATCATACAAGGCAAAGCTGCAAGTGTAATTTGTTATTCCTCTTTTTTTTTTTTTTGCAAACGTCCATTTGTGGCCTTCATTGACACACACACTAATGAAACCTCCACACAGCGACAGGAGTCTCACGTCCTCGAGCTCTTTTAATCATGTTATGGACTCCACCGCTGTGCTATCACCGGCTCTGACCTTCAGGAGATGCCAGAGAGGAAACAAACGCCACCGATAACACTGACCTGCACGTAGACGCGGTCGTACGCGGTGATCATGCAGGGCCCCACGGCTCTCTTCTCATAGGCCTCGGTGACAAACAGCTCCATGGACAGGACTGGAGCGGCGGGGCCTCTCGGCACCCAGGGACTGAAGCGCAGCGCCTCCTCAGACCTGGAGGACGGAGTCACGTCTGCTGGACTCACAGATGATTCACAGCTGATCTAAACAGAGAGAAACCAGACCAAAACCAGTGAGCCACACAAGCAGCTTAGAGCAAAGAAATGTACATCATTTAAGAACTGTTTGTGGTCATTAAGATTTTATTTTATTTAAATATATTCATACTTTTATTCAGTGAGGGTGCAATAAATTGCTCAAAAGTGTCAGTAAAGCCATTTATAACGTGACCGTGGAGCACAAAAGCAGTCTTAAGTCGCTGGGGTATATTTGTAGCAATAGCCAAAAATACATTGTATGGGTCAAAATTATAAGTTTTTCTTTTATGCCAAAAATCATTAGGATATTAAGTAAAGATCATGTTTCATGGAGATATTTAGTAAATTTACTAAAGTGAATATATCAAAACGTAATTTTTTATTAGTAATATGCATTGCTAAGAACTTCATTTGAACAACTTTAAAGATGATTTTCTCAATATTTAGATTTGTTTTGCACCCTCAGATTCCAGATTTACAAATATTGTCCTCTCATAACAAACCATACATCAATGTAAATCTTATTTATTTTCAAATGATGTATAAATCTCAATTTCGAAAAATGTACACGTATGACTGGTTTTGTGCTCCAGGGTCACATATAGTGTATCAAATCAGTAAAATATGAGCATCCAGTTTCCACAACAGTTCAGATGTTGCCTAAAGTCCACATTGAGGGATGGAAACACTCACATGAATGGCTATCAGACTCGTCTCGTCCAACAGCTCTCCGCCCGTCTCATTGTTCAAACCCTCGGATGGTTTCTGCTTCCACAGGAACACCTTAAAAATACAGTTCAAATAATATAGCAGTAGTAAATGAGCCTTCTGCCTTTGTGTCTCTTGAAGACACTCGCATCACCAAACCTGTTAATGGTTTGTTCTGCAGGATCTGGTTCAATGTGACCCGGGTCATGTGTTTTTGGTGTATGTTTACCACTGAAAGCGTTATGCGTTCATCTTCAGCGATGGCAAGACGGTGTGACCCAGGGCAGGATTATTTACTGCACAACAGGACCATTCTATTTTTTATATAATCATTTTCTGGTTGTCACAAGAGATGAGGTCGAGGACTCAAATGCAGAGGAAATCAGGGTTTTAATAATAAAATGAAACAAAAGAGCAACAAAAACCACCCCGAAGGGGAAAAACAAAGCAGGCAGGCAGGCAGAAGACTGGAGCACAGTCAAACATTTAACTCACATGACATAAGACACACGAAAGACAACGGATCAGCACAGCACTGTAGACACAAGGAGACTGTATAGGGAGACAAACGAGGGTAACGAGGGAGACACAGCTAGAGCCACTGAAACAATGATTAAGTAACAATATGGGAGGGGACAGACAATCGACATGGGAGCACATGGCACCAACAAACAACAAGCCATGTGCTCAACACACAGAGACGTCTGGTGGCCAGCCTGGGCACACCAGCAGGACCGTGACACTGGTACTCTTTGAATTTTCTCTTTTAATTAAACTGAATGACAGAATTTCAGTTGCATAACAGATTTTTATGCTGAAAACAAGACATTACATCAGGTGCACTGATTATATGGATTATATGTGACTCTGGAGCACAAAACCAGTCATAAGGGTCAATTTTTCACAACTGAGATGTATACATTATCTGAAAGCTGAATAAATAATATTTCCATTGATGTATGGTTTGTTATGATAGGACAATATTTGTCTGAGATGCAACTATGTGTAAATCTGGAGTCTGAGGATGCAAAACAATCTAAATATTGAGAAAATCATCTTTAAAGTTGTTCAAATTAAGTTCTTAGCAATGCATATTACTAATCATGAATTAAGTTTTGATATATATATGGTAGGAAATCTACAAAACATCTTCATGGAACATGATCTTTACTAAATATCCTTATGATTTTTGGCATAAAAAAAAATTGAGCCATACAGTGTATTTTTGGCTATTGCTACAAATATACCCCAGCAACTTAACACTGCTTTTGTGTTCCAGGGTCACACTAATTGTACAATAATGTTGAATAATGTGTCTCTCACTGTATTTGTGTAATGAACTCTTCCGTTCACTTCATCCATTTCTCCCTCCGTCCCGCAGGAAATGACCGGGAAAAACAACAGGATATGGCTTCCGTTAAATTCACCGCGGCAGTAGTGATCGCGCAGGGTTACCGCCGACACTGGAAAAACCTGTGTGTGTATAAACAATACAATGAATCAAACTCAAACATGTAAGGAATATTGAATATTTAAATAATCATTTTACTGATGACCTTTGATCCAGTTCAACCGTACTAATAATCAAACATTACTTTAGATTAACAATTGTGCTTCGTTGTTGTTTTTTATTGCTGAAGAGTGTTAAATCTTCTCCTGTGTTCTTCTGTACAGACGTGATTTACTCTTCCTTCAGCCTGAGGTTTATTCATTACACTTTTTGGTGTGAAAGGCTTTTACATTTGCTATAAATATAACTTCTTGTATTAAAAACAAACAATCAAGCTCTGCTCATATCTAAAAAGTAAGAAACGTAATTAGTTACTTTTTTAGAGAGTAACGCATTACTTTTAAAAGTAACTTTCCCCAACACTGATTATAGATGCATATGAATCAGCTACCGGTGTGATGCAATACGATTCACCCATATTACAATGCAGTGAGATCAGATGTCGATTTGATTTGATTCAACACGATGCGATTCGATGCAATATGGAAATAATATGATCGCTTTTATTTCTTTGGTTCACACAGACAGCGAATCATAAATTAACTTAGTTAGATATTTGCATGACTTTCTAACATTTACAGATGAAGAATATACCTGTGATGTGAGGAAAACAAAACGTCTCAAATGCATTAAACAGCACAGATATATTCACTGTTTGACATACTGGATCGATCTGATCCGTGATCGACGTTAAGGGCTGCTGAAGAATAAGCGTGCACTAATTGTGTGAATGTAATTTGTCGTTTATACCCGCTTTAGCCCCGATTGATTTGTTAGGTTATTTCATGTCAGGTTTTGGACTTTAATCAGCACTTTTCCTCAGGTCTCCGTGGTGTTGTGATACATCATAACGCCCTTGAGAAACAATTTAGAGAGGAGAATCAATCTACATATTAAATCTTGGTCACAGATTATTGAAATAATATAGAAGTGTAGCGCATCCACAAGTACTTATATATAAATATAAGTTTATACCAATGCTAATGCATAAATGCATTGTTTTTTACCAATGCAAATATGTTAGAAACGATGCATCGTGATACAAATGCCAACTTGTATCCGATGCACACTTTTTAATGCAATGCATCGCATCGGTAACTTGTTTATGCCGATGCACGGAGCGAATCAGTGAATCTTCCCATCCCTAACGCTACTTCTTTGTAAGATGTCAGAAGAAGTCATACAACCGGAAACTGTGACGCGTGATCTAGAAAATAATTTCTCGTGAGCACGGCAAAGTCTATTTTTATTTTTTATAGATGTCTCCTTAGCGGTCTCCTTAACATTAATTAAAACTATATGGACATATAAAAAACATTTACAATAATTAAATACAAGAAGTACACAATTACCAAATTATACTTTGATAAAGAGAGCAGAAATATATATAAATATAAAAATCTATTAAATATATAAACACTGTAATATCTCAATAATACTTAAATAACTTTAGCGTTCAACTTTAACTGCCTAATGAAAAACTATCATTTATGACAAATTTAATGCATCTTTGATGAATAAAATTATTCATTTCTTTCAAAAAGACACACACACACACACACACACACACACACACACACACACACACACACACACACACACACACACACACACACACACACACACACACACACACACACACACACACACACGCGTGCGCACACACACACACACACACACACACACATGTTGGTTTTTATGGTTTACGGGGACTCTCCATAGGCGTAATGGTTTTTATACTGTACAAGCTGTATGTGCTATTGCCCTACACCTACCCTACACCTAAACTTAGCCCTCACAGGAGACGGTGCATTTCTATTTTCCCTCAAAAAAACTCACTCTGTATGATTTATAAGCGTTTTAAATTATGAGGACACTGAAAATCTCCTCATAAATCACCTTCTCCTTGTAATACCTGTGTCATACCCATGTCATTATACAAATTTGTGTCCTCATAAACATGCCCACACACACACACATACACACACACACACACACACACAACACACACACACACACACACACACACATACACACACACACACACACACACACACACACAGAGACACACACACACACACACTTCAATAAGCATTAAGTATTGCAGTGTCTATTGGTTACCTGTAGCATCTGTATATCCACAGTAACAGTAAGAGCTCCGTCCTCACAGTGGCAGCTGAGCGCTTCACTGCTTCTGTCTGTCATGATGTCCTCCTTCCCTCCTGAACCACAGACACGGCTCCGTCACAAACCCTAGTGAGCGAACCTCGCTGTCTACACAGGTAGCTGCCTTCTAAGACCACATCCTAACTTAATCTACTAAATGCTTTTTAAAAAACAGCCCATGAAAGTGTAGTATTAAATTGTTTATTTGAAGAGCTCTTTTCCAAAACGCTATAAATCCATTATAATAGTTTTCATGAAAATGACATTTTTTTACCTAGACCCATACATTTTGTTAATATTCAATTTATCCTGTTAAAATGGTCTGTTGGCTCAGTCTGAACATGTTAAACAATGATTGTTAAATTAAACAGCAATATTGTCGATTATAAATTCCAACATTTTTTTTTTTTTTTTTTTAAATGCTACAAATCCATCCTTTTTTTTAAATGTTGGTTTATGTCTTAAAAAAAAAGAGAACATGCAACATATGACATCAGGGACTCATACTATAAAACGGTCGCACCAGCCTTGTGTTGATGTAACCCCCCCGGGTCTGCACCATCACCCCGAGCGGTCAGGAGAGTGAGGTTTACACACCGCCTTTACTGGTATACACATCTGTTACATTGACATCCCACAGTGGGTATTAACGCACCACCTGAGAACCTTCTTTTTTTGTTGTTTTTTGTGATTTTCTTTGTCCAGTCTGCGTTTTCTACCCCCAGGTGTAGGTCTCACTGGCTCATCCAGGCCATCAAAAGTGTTATTAGAGTTTAAAGCACTCATTTTGAAGACTGAGCACAAACAAACGCTTCAAAGCGTCGCCATGTTGGATTGCATCGAACGAATTCTGATTGATCGAGAGGATATATCGCATTTAGGCTAAAAACAGGTTCGGCGCTTATAGCGGTTTGGAAAAGAACTGCATCTTGCAGTACATTTTAAACAAGGAAATATAGCGATTTGGCATGAAACATTGATGGAGCAGTGAATAGGTTCAGTACACAGCAAAATGGCATAACAAACTCATTTTTTTTTATTTGGCGTTTATCGCGTTTTGGAAAAGAGCTCTTCATTTAGACCTTGGCTAAAACTTTTCAATCTGATCAAATATTCAAGAAAATGTCGACCTATTTCCACCTTCTCTTAGCCTGACGACGAAGCGATTGGCCAGATCAGCCTCGGTGTACGAGGTCACTTTGGGAAAGCCGTTCTGATTGGCCCATTCTAGAAGGTCGGGGGTGCTGAGGAGGTCAGAGGTCACGGTGCTGGTCATGCTGAAGCCGGAGGCTTGAGTTCGGTACGGCGGACTCACGCTGTTGGACGACTGAACGAGAGAGACACAACTGTTCATAGTTGAGAAAGAGTTTTTTTGGACAAGCGCACCAGTTAGAAATGCAAATGTAACTTACATAGACCCTGACGTGACCTTTGACCTCTGGAGCCACCAGAGCCCAGTTGACTGGAACCGCACTGCTGAGGATCAGGACAATCCTGTGATAGCCTGAACGAGCCTCTGGAGGCAGCAGAGAGACAGACACCTCCACCTGCAGAGAGCTGAGAGAGAGAGACACGTTAAAGTGTCCTGGAGAGCTTCAGCTCCAACCCTGCTGCAACACACCTGTCTGTGATTATCTAGTAGCCCCGAACACCTTGATCAGCTGCTTCAGGGGGGTTTGATTGGGGTTGGAGCTGAAATCTTCAGGATGGTAGCTCTCCAGGAACATGGTTGGAGACCACTGCTTTTGTGTATTTTATAAACTTCTATATTTTAATTTTGTATTAGTTCAGAGCATTATTGTTGTAAAGATGACAGTAGTATTTATAGTGCACTTTATTAGCTCTTTTGACTCTTTCAGAGAGCTTTATAAAGGGTAGTGATTTGTTACTTCATTATACCGTTTTTTTCAAGCATAACCAAATCTGTGGTTGGTTTTATTTAAGGTACACAGCCGAAGGTACATTTTCACTCGTGTAAAGTCGTGTTCGTTTTCTGTATTTTTGCCGTCATGTTTAGGTTGCACGAATACAGAGGAATTGTTTCAGTTGCTGACTTTAAATCTTTAATTACAGAATAAAATCCCGCCCTGAACACTATATGAACGTTCAACACTGTTTTTGCACACCAACAAAGCCAAATAATTTGAACTTTTTAAAGTTTAAAAGGAATCTGTACGAAAAGCTTTTCTCATTTACAGATATTAGTCCCTTGTGACATTTTGTTTACTTGAAATATTTGTAGGGACACTTTATTTTGTACGAATTTGACAAGTAGAAAGAATTTGTTCATATCTGCATTGTATTTTTTCTCAGTGTTTTTAATGTTGTGTTTTTTTATCGTATTTAGGTCATTGCACAACGAGTCCGAAATTTGCGCCGGCGTTTTTGTTTCGTATTCCCCATCCTTTCCAATCAAAATGCATGCTACAGACGCGAAAACGCCGAAAATCGAACCTGCTCTGAATTTTTTATGATGGACGAAAGTTTCGGAGGCAGTGTCTGTAAACGTTATTGACACAACATGAGCTCGTATTTATCATTTAACGTGTGAAAATTTCGGACTCGGTGTGCAATGACTTTTACTCTTGTCCAGTTCTGAACACAGAAGCACTTAGATAATGTCTATTTTATTTATTTGTTGCTGCTTTTAGAACAAAAGCTGCATTACGTTTCAGCAGTACACACTTAGTAATGCATACTACAAAACTGTCATCAGTATGAATGCTAATATGAAGAGATGGACTCTTCTTTTATGAGCTACTATGTTTAATGTTCTCCGCTTTTCCAGACCAACTAACCCTTTAACAGCGCACGTCCTACACAGACTGAGTACTCTACAATAGTAACTCCATTTGTTGTTATTTTACATAGGATGCAGAAAAAAGTCAGAAAACAGTGAATAGGGGCATGCAAGTGCACTTTAGGATTTCGAAAAACAACAACAACAGCTCTATTCCCTCACAGTTTAATAGTAATGACTTTATGAATTTCTTTACTGATAAAATAGATATTATCAGAAATACAATAACAAACGTAGATTCTACAGCGTCTAGTACTCCAGCTTCATTCATCGCACCCAAAGAAAAACTGCAGTGCTTTACAACTATAGGACAGGAAGAGCTAAATAAACTTATCACTGCATCTAAACCAACAACATGTTTATTAGATCCTGTACCAACTAAACTATTGAAAGAGTTGTTACCTGTTGCAGAACAACCGCTTCTCAATATTATTAACTCCTCGTTATCTTTAGGTCACGTCCCAAAACCATTTAAGCTGGCAGTTATTAAGCCTCTTATTAAGAAACCAAAATTAGATCCTTGTGAACTGGCAAATTACAGGCCCATTTCAAATCTTCCGTTTATGTCGAAAATATTAGAAAAAGTAGTGTCTGCTCAACTGTGCTCCTTTCTGCAAAAAAAATGATATCTATGAAGAATTTCAGTCAGGTTTCAGGCCCCGCCATAGCACAGAAACTGCACTTGTTAAAATTACAAATGACTTGCTTCTTGCGTCAGACAAAGGCTGCATCTCGTTGCTAGTTTTACTTGATCTTAGTGCTGCGTTCGACACTATAGATCATGACATACTGATAGATCGATTACAAAACTATACAGGTATTCAAGGGCAGGCTTTAAGATGGTTTAGATCCTACCTGTCCGATCGCTACCACTTTGTTTATTTAAACGGGGAGTCATCTCAATTATCACCAGTAAAGTATGGAGTACCACAAGGATCTGTCCTAGGTCCTCTATTATTTTCATTATATATGTTGCCCCTTGGTAATATTATTAGAAAATACGGGATTAGTTTCCATTGTTATGCTGATGACACTCAACTATATATCTCAACAAAACCAGATGAAAATTCTAAACTATCTAAGCTAACAGAGTGTGTTAAAAATATAAAGATTGGATGACCAGTAATTTTCTCCTATTAAATTCAGATAAGACCGAGATATTACTTATTGGACCTAAAGACAGTACACAGAATCTCTTGGATTACAATTTGCAACTAGACGGATGTAATGTTACTTCCTCTACAGTTAAAAATCTGGGTGTTATATTAGACAGCAACCTATCTTTTGAAAATCATATTTCCAATGTTACAAAAACAGAATTCTTCCATGTTAGAAACATTTCCAAGCTACGGAACATGTTAAGTGTTTCTGATGCAGAAAAGTTAGTTCATGCATTCATGACCTCTAGACTGGACTATTGTAATGCACTGCTAGGTGGTTGTCCTGCATCTTCAATAAACAAGCTACAGATAGTACAAAATGCTGCGGCTAGAGTCCTTACCAGGTCAAGAAAATATGACCATTTTACTCCAATTTTACAGTCTCTGCACTGGCTACCTATTAAGTTTCGTATCAGTTACAAAATATTATTACTTGCCTATAAGGCCCTAAATGATTTAGCTCCTGCGTACCTAACTAATCTTCTATCACGCTACAATCCAACCCGTTCCCTTAGGTCGCAAAACTCTGGACTCTTGGTAGTACCTAGGATAGCAAAGTCCACTAAAGGAGGTAGAACTTTTTCATATCTGGCTCCTAAACTCTGGAATAGCCTTCCTGATAACGTTCGTGGTTCAGACACACTCTCTCTGTTTAAATCTAGATTAAAGACGCATCTCTTTAGCCAAGCATTCATATAATGCATCTCACAATCTTGTACTGCCAGTCTATCTGAACAAATGCACATTATTATGCTTTAGCTTGGGTTAGACTGATCATTTCATCCAGGGTTATTCCTGGATGGAACAACTGCTACGCTAATTGTCTTACTGTTTCTATGTTACTGCCACGGGATTAACATCCCGTGGTAGCTAGGAATTACACAAGCTTCAGTCTGGATCCTACCCTTAAACGATTGAGATGACCGAACACCTGAGAAGAGACAATGACAACCCCTCCGAGGACCTCAGAGGAAGCCAACCATCAGCGATTATACTGACTTAACTAAAGTCTGCCATAAATGGAGGATCAGCACCTGGAGACAACCTCTACAGCCCCTACAGCCCTGAACGTCAGTGGAGTCTAGGACACATAGATGAGCCCCAGAGACAGATCTCCAGTGAGGACCTCGTCACCTAGACATCCATCGGGGAAAGACCCCTGGAACCAGTGGACCACTTACACTCTGACTTTGCTGCAGTTGGAACAAACTACTGATTCGCCTGGCCGGAGGGGAACTGGCCCCCCGACTGAGCCTGGTTTCTCCCAAGTTTTTTTCTCCATTCTGTCACCGATGGAGTTTTCGTTCCTTGCCGCTGTCGCCTCTGGCTTGCTCTGTTGGGGACACTTCATTTCCAGCACAATCATCGACTTGATTGCACAGATATTATAAACTGAACTAAGCTGGACAATGCCATTACTAAATTAAATAATGAAATGCATTCAGCAGATAATTGAGTGTTAAATCCTGTCATTTTACATTATTGACACAATTTGCCCATTTTGATATTGTGCAGTGCTTTGTTACAATTTGTATTGTTAAAAGCGCTATATAAATAAAGGTGACTTGACTTAATGAAAAATCATTCAAAAGTGAGGCTTGCATAATTGCAAGCAGTTTCGAGGTTCTAAATATATTTATAAAACTGTTTATATTGTTTTAAATATGGATATTTTTCTTAGAAAAACGCTTGGGTTGGCTACAGGAGGCCTTTATGCACCCGTGTGATGGGCTTTTAATATGCATGCACGCACTTTATTTGACTACTTTTGGACTGTTGAACAAAAACACCCACCCATGCATTACAGAGCTTGAAAGGACCATTTTGAATTGGATTTGTCCGAAAGAAGAAAGTCATATACACCCTGGACGGTGTATTTTTTGGATATTATCTCGATGGCGTTCGTATACATTGATCTAATGTGAAAACGTCTCGGGTTACTCGCGTAACCCTTGTTCTCTGAATAGGGAACGAGACACTACGTAGCTTAGCTTACGCATCGGGAGCGCCCACCGCGTGATTCATTGGCTGATGGCGCGACGCCGTCTCTGACGCAATGACGTCGTCAGGTCATACTGGCGAACGCGCCATCCACTCCTCAGATTTCTCTGCCGAAATGAACCCTGTCTGCAGCATGAGGAGCTTGGCAGCGAACGCAGTGTCTCGTTCCCTATTCAGAGAACAAGAGTTACGCGAGTAATCCGAGACGTTCTCTTTCATAGGTAACTCAACACTGCATAGCTTAGCTTACGCATCGGGAACGATATACCAAACACGCCAAGCTGAAAATGCTGCCTATCTGGCCCAATAATGAACCAACAACATACGGTCGGTTCAAACAGAGAGGACCTGAGAACCTGGAGCCGTATCAACGTCAAGGTTGTAAAACCTGACAAAGGTGTGCGGAGAGGACCATCCTGCCGCAACACAAATATCCTCCAGGGGTACCCCTCTAAAAAGAGCTTGAGAGGAGGCTACGCCCCTAGTAGAATGCGCCCGAAGACTAAGAGGTGAAGGAAGGTTCCGCGCCTCGTAAGCCAGCGAAATGGCATCTCTCACCCAGTGACAAATCCTCTGCTTTGACGTGGCAAGCCCGCGGCGACCAGCACCAAAACAGATCAATAACTGGGGAGATTTTCTCCAAACCTTGGAGCGATCCACATACAGCTTCAATTCCCTGACCGGGCAGAGCAAGTGGAGTCTCTCATCCTCACTTGAAGCAAAGGGAGGGGGATGGAAAGGGTGAAGCGTGACCACCTGAGATCGGAACGACGTGGACAAGACCTTGGGAATGTAACCCGGCCTAGGCTGCAGGGTAACTTTGACTAGACCCGGGGCAAAGTCCATACACGTCTCACTGACAGAGAAAGCCTGCAGATCTCCAACTCTTTTCAGTGACGTAAGCGCCAGCAAAAGAACAACCTTAAGAGTCAGTATCCGATCCGAAGCTGACTCTAAGGGCTCAAAAGGGGCCGTCACTTGTCCTTCGAGGACGACTGACAAGTCCCAAGAAGGAACTGCCGTGGGGCGAACAGGACTAAGGCATCTGGCCCCACGCATGAAAGCGGAGACCATATGATGCCTCCCCAAGGGGATCTCATCCAGCTCTCTCCGAGCTGCAATGGCCGCTACATAAACCCTAAGGGTGGTAGCAGCCGCCCCCGCTGTCAGCCTTTCTTGCAAAAACTCCAGCACTGGACCAACAGGGCAGTTAACTGGGTCAATTGCACGAGTCAAACACCAGGATTCAAAGACGCCCCACTTGGAAGAGTACAGCTTCCTAGTAGCGGGGGCTCTGGCACTGGTTTCCTGAACTTCGGCAGGCAAACCATCAATCACAGCCCTTGGCCCTGTATGGGCCATATCCACAACTTCCAGAGCTCCGGCTGAGGATGCCAGATCTTGCCCTGAAGCTGGGACAGTAAGTCTCGCCTGATCGGAATCTCCCAAGGAGGCCGATACAAGAGGAGAGTTAGCTCCGAGAACCAGGTCTGGGAGGGTCAGAATGGGGCTATGAGAAGGAGACGGGCGCCGCTCACCTTCACTCTGCATAGTACTGCCGGAATCAGCTTTATTGGCGGAAATGCGTACAGACTGACATTCGGCCATGGGTGGGCGAACGCATCTATGCCCAGAGTCGTCGGGAAAGTCAGGGAGAACCAGAGCGGGCACTGGGATGACTCTTGAGAAGCAAAGAGGTCCACCTCCGCTTTGCCAGACAGATCCCAGATCTGGGATACCGTCTGACGGTTCAACATCCATTCCCCCCCCGGCCTGAGCTTCTGTCTCGACAGAAAATCGGCCGCCAGGTTCAGTACTCCCAGAACGTGAACCTCCCTCAAAGAGAGTAACTTGTCTTGGGACCAAAGGAGAAGATGACGCGCAAGCCTGTCCAGGGTGCGCGACCTTGAACCTCCTTGGCGGTTTATGTGGGACACAACCGCCATATTGTCCGTCCTGACTATGATATGATACCCCCCGAGAACGGGGAGAAAATACTTCAAAGCCAGGAAGACAGCCCTGAGTTCCAGGCAGTTTATATGCCAAAAGAGGAACTCTTCCTTCCACTCTCCGCTCGCAGGTCTGCCTTCGAAGACCGCGCCCCAGCCTGTCATTGATGCGTCCGTCGTGATCATATGGCGACGGTGGATCGCACCAATTCTCACCCCGCTCTGGAGAAAGACGGGGTCTCGCCACATTAAAAGGTGTCGACAGCAACTGCGCGACACCCTGATAAGGCGAGTAGCTGGTACAGTGGGGTGTAACCTCAGCTCCTTCATCCACCAAAGGAATGGCCTCATGTGAAGCAGCCCTAGGGGCAACACAGGGGAGGCTGCTGCCATGAGGCCCAACAACAGTCTACAGAGACATGATGGCCTAGCTTGAAGCGGGCCAGACATGCTGTAAGAACTGGTATCCGGGCAGGAGCCAAACGGGCCTGCATCTGAACGGAATCCAAACGAACTCCTAGAAACACAGTTCGCTGAGATGGGAGGAGCACACTCTTCTTGGCGTTCATCCTGAGGCCAAGAGAATGGATGTGGCCGAGAATGATATCCCTGTGAAGACTCACTAGCTCCCTGGAGTGAGCCAGAATGAGCCAGTCGTCCAGATAGTACACGAATGCCCTGGAGCCTCAAAGGGGCCAGTGCAGCATCCATGCATTTCGTAAATGTTCTCGGCGCCAAGCCAGGCCGAAGGGCAGGACCTTGTATTGGCAAGCCTTCCCTCCAAAGGCAAACCGAAGGAACCTCCTGTGTCTTTGAACGACCTGGATGTGAAATACGCATCCTTCAGGTCGATGGTGACAAACCAGTCCTCCTCCTGGACCTGAGACATGATGGTTTTTATCATCAGCATCTTGAACTTCCCTTTGTAGAGGGAAAATTAAAACGCCGTAGATCCAGAATGGGTCTCAGGCCGCCGTCCCCCTTCGGCTGAAGAACCCTTGTTCGATGTCCGACGTCTGTTATTCCTCTATCGCTCCTTTCTTTAGGAGGGAGGAAAGCTACAGCTGTAGAACAGAAGCCTTGGAGGCGCTGTTTACTATCGTCAGTTGAACCCCGTCGAGGCGGGGGGGATATTCCCCAAACTGAAATGTGTAACCGGACCGAATCGTGAGCAGCGGCACCCTCCGCCACGAAGGAGAGCCCTTGGCGTCCTTGTCCGGGTTGATGGAGTGTGAAGTGCTGGACTGAGAGGTGGCCAGCACGGGGTCCGAACGCTGCAGGGGAGAATCAACTGTGTCCCCACACACGCGGCCCGCCGGCGGCGAAAGGACGGACTGTAGCGGGTGAAAGACAACGCGTCCCCCAACTGCCAGACCGAGAATAAATGAGGATGAACTCGTCCCGCACGCCAAGCCCCTAGGGGTGGCTGTGATGGTTTTGAGTGAGGAGAGCACGTTTGAAGCGGGCAGAAACGCTTTTGCGGTCTGACCTCGCCCCGTAGCGGTGAAACCCCTGCAGGTCTTTTCTCGAACGCTGCAGGGGTTCTGCAGGGGCTCCCGTTCTGAAACGGCTCTCCTCTGAGGTTTAGCCACAAATGGCGATCTGCGGCCACCGAACCCGCCATAAGGCGCCCCACGGCGCGTGCGGTGTGCTTAGTGGCTCTGAGAGCTAAGTCAGTGGCTCTGCGCAGCTCCTTTACAGCCTCCGGAGTCCCCTCGGATTTCCTTGAGGACGTCCGTCTGGTAGGCCTGAAGGATGGCCATCGTATGGAGGGCTAGGAAACAGATAATCCTGCGTGAATTCAACCGGTAAATTCGCGCTCACATGCTCTGGTGAGGGAGGGAGAGAAAGGCGAGGCCTGTCTGCTCACTCTCCTTCTCCTCGAGCTAAACATCCGAACCCCAGGTCGCGGAATCACGAGAGGTCTCCGGAGCGCGGCGGGTTAAGAAAATGGATGACTCCTTTTCACACACCTCAAGCCGAAAGCGGAGGGTTATGAGAAGTTATGAGAAGAGATTCTCACAAAATTACATTCAAATCACAAAAACCGCATGCGTAAACCCCAAACATAAAATTTACTTATCCGTGCGGGTCATAGCGAGTGATGAATCGCGCGCACGGCGGTTGACAGCGGCGAAACTCCATGGCATTTCACAGCGAGGAGAACAAAGTTCCACTGAGGCAGTCGCCGAAGTGCAGATGGATGATCGCAAAAAGGTAAGTTGGGTCAGAAATCGCAACAACGAAGGGTAAAGTGACCGCTTCGTGAAGGCAGAGAAATCTGAGGAGTGGATGGCGCATTCGCCAGTATGACCTGACGACGTCATTGCGTCAGAGACGGCGTCGCGCCATCAGCCAATGAATTGGCGTGATTCTATATGTATGGGTTTCAGACTCGGTCACGCGGTGGGCATTCCCGATGCGTAAGCTAAGCTACGCAGTGTTGAGTTACCTATGAAAGAGAACTGTAAATTCACGGCATTCAGCTTTTAATGTTGTGTCAGCTTTTTAAAATCTTTGTAAAAATTATTTTATTGTTATGTATTTATCTATTAATGTTAATTAATTTATTTGAATTATTATTGTTTATTTTATTTAAATTGTATTTTTTATTTATTTATTTTAATTTCTTATATTTTTTTAGGTCTACCAGGGGTTGGGGTGAGTTCGAAACGTGTACAGCTGCTTTTTGTCTTGTACTACTGTTCCCAAAATAAAATTCAATAAACAGTTGTTAAAAAAAGAGAAAAAATAAGTTTTTATTTTTTAGTTCTGGAACTACAGCAGTGCGAAAGGGGTAGTTCCAGAACTAAAAAATAAAAACTACAAACTAAAAAGTAAAAATACAGTACTAAAGTACTGGGACAATTTTGTGCTAACTATTTCCCAGTAGAGGAAACACAGGCACAGGCTTTAAACTGAAGCCTGAACCCGGCCCGTACCCGAGATCGTCTGACCCGACCCGAGCGTCACAGTTAAATTTAGAGCCTGAACCCGAAACCCACCCCCCACAACGAATAGCCCAAAAAAAAACTACAAAATAAGGCTGCATTTCACGATTGCATGTAAACAAATACACAAAGAAACAGATTCATCAAGGCAAGATAAAAAACACTTTCCAGTTCTGAAAGTTTGTGAACATCAGGTGCAGCGGTCGCATACTTTCTGCCGAGTTTATGAATGGCTGTATGGACAAGACCATAATTCTTCCACCGTGCAAATTATGGTCATTTTTGTCAGTTAAGGTTTGTTAGCATTTGGCCTACTTTAAATCAGACTTAAGATCTTAAATAAGATCGTACTTATTTGAATTAATTAATCATTTATTTGAATTAGCGAGCGAGAGAGACCGAGAGAGAGAGAGAGAGAGAGAGAAAGACAGAGAGAAAGGGATGAAAGTTGCGCGTGCATGTGAACCTGTGTCTGCGCATTTCTCTCTACAAGCAATGAGGCTTAGTTACTTCAAAAACAGTGATTTTGCCGCCTCATTGCAGAGAAATATAATGTTGCGACTTGCGAGTCAGTAGTCTATCGAAGCTGTTTTTCTCATTAAATTTTCCGTGCTGTTTGTGCACTGCACGATCTCTGATATCTGTGCACATTAATTTGTGTGTGCGTGCGTCTATTAAAGCAGTGTAGCCTCTGCATATAGTTTTGGTTTAGCTACAAACCCGAACCCGACCCGAGCCCAAAGCTATCCATTAAACATTAACCCGAACGGGTAGCAGACCTCTATTTCCCAGTACCATTTAAAGGGTTGCATTCGCGCCAACAGTGGGTACTAAGAAGTGACGTAAGCCGGTCGACAGCGACGTCATTTGTGCACGGCGTTAACAGCGTAAACAAAGAAGAACAACGTTAACAACAGGAGGATGGAGGACGCTGTGATCGGAGCTGTGTTTTTGTTGTGTCTCGTGGGTTTCACAATAATGATATTATAAAATATAAGTTGATACAATGTTTACACTGTGTTTTAAATCATGGCGGGTGAGGGCATTTTCGAATGCGTTTAGCTAATCAGCGTGCACTCACTATAGTAGATAGTTCCTAAGGAACTGTTTTAGACCATACTCTGAAGTAGGAGCTAATTTAGTTCCTACAAATGGAGTTCCTGGAACTAAAACCGTTCCTAGTTCCTGCGGTGCGAACAAAAAGTGGGTAGTTCCACAATTAGTTTGGGTACTATGAAAAGGTTTCTGTGGTGCGAAAGGGCCTATATATACCTAAGATACCTTGAGTGTGAGTAAAACATTGGCAAATGTTCAGTTTTGGGGAGAACTAACCCTTTAACATTCATTATATTATTTATCACAGTATCTGTGGTGTGCTGTCAATTATGACAGACAATCACTGTGAATTTGTTCATGCACTGTGTCAGAAAGTGAACAAGATAGCGGCAGTGATTGTAATTTCTATTTGCTTTTGATGCGACGAGCCACTCGCATTCAGCGTAATCAAGTGTTAGCCAATAGTGGCTGAACGCCAGTGGGGCGGAGCCTATGGTGAGAAGATGACTATTCGTCGATGCCTTGCTCTGGAGGCGTGTTTATGCAAGCGACTGCATCCAGGTGATGATGTCAACTTGCCCCTCAGATCTAAAATGAGCCATTTTTGGAGCTTTATTAAATAAAAGATGAAATAAGATATGAAACTTGCAGGATGTTTTAATAGTACAAAGACCAAAACATCAAGGCAAATTTGATTTCTCATGTCATGACCCCTTTAAATATTGTATCTATTTTGTCAATTTAAATGTCTTACTTTAAAAAAAAAAAATTATGACTAATATTTTTATTTTTTTTACTTTGCTAGTTTAAAAATTACTAGTAGAAATTTAAAAAAATGTTTCATGCAATATTTTTTGTTAATAAACACTAATTACTTTATGTACATGTTCATGCAAAGTGCTTAAAGAAATGTTTAAATTCACTCTTGAATCTCTGTTTGTCAGTCTTATTGAACCTGATGCACTCAGTTTCCGCTTCTTGTCTCAGTTTGAGATGTTCCACTCAGACACATCAAGAGCTTGACTCACCCGCACAGGCCGGATCCTGAGGACCAGAGGCGGATGATGTGCACCTCCGCCTCCAAGGGCTGGTCTGACGGGACACAGCCGTGAACCTCCTGCTCCTGCAGCTCCGAGGCTAGATAGTTTCGGGACAGAAACGGAGACCACAGGCGGCACTCACTCGGCATGCTGGCATCTGGAGTCCAGACGGAAGGGAAAAGAAGACGAAATAAAGCACACGCTAATTTCCAAACAATTTAAGTAAAAGGATGTGTGTGTGTTTTTACCCTCTCCCAGATGGAGGTAAACGTGGTTTGCGCGGACAGCGTGCGTGAGTGACGAGACGGCGGCGTGACGCTGGAGGATCCAGCGAAGCAGGACTCGCGGCCGCCATGGCAGAGAAGAAACCTTCATCACACGGATGGACAAGCTCGAAGAGACAGCCGTGGAGTTGGGAGACACCTGGGGGAGCAGGTGAATGCCTAGATTACATGTTTCTCTAATTAAGGCAACTGTATAGAAGTTTATTTTTAAAGGAAAACACTCGTTTCAACATCACAAACCGAATGGTGTCTTTCTTACCCACGTTCCCGCCCAAACATCTGTTCTGGAAATTATACGTTTGGTGAGCGGATACGATGTACACGAAAACGATAAATTGCTATTCGGCATCAACACATGCATGTGTGGAGCTATAAACTGCACTCACCACAGTTAGCATATATTTACAACAGTGAATTGCACTTATTTAACCCTTAAATGCATACCGCGGGTCTTTAGCGAGCCAGCACATTGTTCTCCACCCTCTCCCTCCTTCATTTTTTTAATTCCTTCATCAAATTTCATAGTATTCCTCAATATATTCATTATAAACAACATAACAAGAAAAAAAAATATATAGAAGAATGCCTGTATGCTGGACTCTCATTCTGACGGCACCCATTCACTGCAGATAATCCATTGCTGAGCAGGTGATATAATGCCACATCTCCAAATCTGTTCTCATAAATAAACAAACTCATCTACATCTTGAAATGAGCGGGAGTACATTTTTTTGGGGGTTAACCAATCCTTTAAAAAACTAAACTAAACAGTCAGATCAGTGAGTCAGTGTGGGACTATAAGCAACATCACACACCTGCACCAGCACATTGATGTTGTGTGACAGTCCCTCATTTTCCAACACCCAATGCACAGTGTGCTGGGAGCTGAGCACCAGAATCACCGGCCGGTTGATGGGCCGAGAGACGGTCAAAGGTCTTAACACCACAGTTACCTGCAGACAGGACATCCAAATGTGACGTTTTGATACCAACTGGAAAAATACGAGCAGGCAAATATCTCATACTTGTTTGTTGGAGGCTTTGCCCACAGAAATCACATGGGTCTCTTTAGCTCCGCCCTCTCTGGCTGCACAGCCTGGTCCCGCTTCAAAGCGCTCCAGTTGAGCCCGCACTGGATGCAGCGCCCCCACAGGCCACGTGGAGCACTGCAGCTCTCTGCTGGACACTGACACACACAGAGGTGACTTAAAGGGGTCATGAACCGAGAGACCAAAATTATTTTGTTCTTTTGACATAAGAGGTCATTGTACTATAAAAACATCCTGTAAGTTTCAGAACTCAAAACTTTGTCATTAGTTTAAAACAGCTTATACCGAAGCCAGTCTGCCAAAACGACAGCTTTTGGAATGTTCTACTCTATGATGTAATAGTGTGGATAAGCACAGCCTCCGCAGATGAAGATCAACAACATCACTGCCTGTTTAGCCCCACGAACCAATTCTACACCGCTGCCTGTTTAGCCCCGCCTACCAATTCTACACCCCTGCCTGTTTAGCCCCTGTGTACCAATTTCTACATCGCTGCCTGTTTAGCCCCACCCACCAATTCTACACCGCTGCCTGTTTAGCCCCTCCTACCAATTCTACACCGCTGCCTGTTTAGCCCCATCCACCAATTTCTTCATCGCTGCCTGTTTAGCCCCATGAACCAATTCTACACCGCTGCCTGTTTAGCCTCGCCCACCAATTCTACACCGCAGCCTGTTTAGCCCCGCCCACCAATTCTACACCGCTGCCTGTTTAGCCCCTGTCCACCAATTTCTTCATCGCTGCCTGTTTAGCCCCGCCCACCAATTCTACACCACTGCCTGTTTAGCCTCGCCCACCAATTCAACCCCACTATCTATTTATCCCCTGTCCACCAATTTCTACATCGCTGCCTGTTTAGCCTCGCCCACCAATTCAACCCCACTATCTATTTATCCCCTGTCCACCAATTTCTACATCGCTGCCTGTTTAGCTCCACCCACCAATACTACACCGCTGCTTGTTAAGCCCCATCCACTAATTCTCACCGCTACCTGTTTAGCCCCATCCACCAATTCTACACCGCTACCTGTTTAGCCCCATCCACCAATTCTACACCACTGCCTGTTTAGCCCCATCCACCAATTCTACACCACTACCTGTTTAGCCCCATCCACCAATTCTACACAGCTACCTGTTTAGCCCCATCCACCCATTCTACACCACTGCCTGTTTAGCCCCATCCACCAATTCTACACCGCTACCTGTTTAGCCCCTGTCCACCAATTTCTTCATCGCTGCCTGTTTAGCCCCGCCCACCAATTCTACACCGCTGCCTGTTAAGCCTCGCCCACCAATTCTACACCACTACCTGTTTAGCTCCTGTCCACCAATTTCTACATCGCTGCCTTTTTAGCTCCACCCACCAATACTACACTGCTGCTTTTTAAGCCCCATCCACTAATTCTCACCGCTACCTGTTTAGCCCCATCCACCAATTCTACACAGCTACCTGTTTAGCCCCATCCACCCATTCTACACCACTGCCTGTTTAGCCCCATCCACCAATTCTACACCGCTACCTGTTTATCCCCATCCACCAATTCTACACCGCTACCTGTTTAGCCCCATCCACCAATTTCTACATCGCTTCCCGTTTAGCCCCATCCACCAATTCTACACCGCTACCTGTTTAGCTCCATCCACCAATTCTACACCGCTACCTGTTTAGCCCAATTCTACACCGCTAACTGTTTAGCCCCATCCACCAATTCTACACCGCTAACTGTTTAGCCCCATCCACCAATTCTACACCGCTACCTGTTTAGCCCCGTCCACCAATTCGCACCTGTAGTGTTTATGAGAGAGGAAAATGCAGGTCTATTCAGAAACCAAATTAATATGAAAGATGTTCTAAAGACAATAAGGCCCTGTGCAGTGCCAAGTTGTGGAAAAAAGTGCTTGTGTTGCATTCCTTCTGATCCCAATGTTAGGAAAAAATGAATTAACTTTTCCATACTTAAAACCTTGGTCCGTTTTTTTAATTCATTTTACAAACAAGGCACAATTCGACGTGAGATTTTCAGAAAGATTGAAACTAAAAGATGATGCTGTGCCGACTATATTGGATCTGACAGTAATGTCGCAAAGTAACTGTTTTTATTGGTCAGTATTGCTTTGTCTCTTTTTACAGATTGTTTGATATATGTTGAGTTATTTAGGCATTTTTGACCTAAATGACTGCAGTGTCCATCTATGAGGAACGAATGTTGTCTGTCAAACATACACAACTATTAGCCAATCATAGCAGTGTGCGTTTACTTCCTCTGCCAGGCTAATTCAAACAGAGCGTTCTGATGAGGGTGGTTAAAACAGGACAAAAAATAGCTTATTCGAAATTATGATGTTTTTTTATGTAAAAATCTAGATAACGTTATAAGTGAACCTCAGAGAACAGTACAAAATAAAAACAAAAAAGTTCACGACCTCTTTAAAAATATGAAGATCATAGAACAAAAAATTTCTGAACAATGTGTTAGTATTTTCTTTCATTGAAACCAAATAATTTGCAACCATTGATAATACCAGTATTATTTCAGTAACACTATTATAGTTTTTATTAATATTTTGAATTCATTTTTATTTTTATATCATTTTATTTTTAATAATACCATGTGTTCAGTTTCTCATTTAATCTTAGTTTAAATATGCATGCAATCTTAGTTAGAAATTGCATGTGCTTTTGTCATTAATATTAGTTTATGAAACAGCTCCTATATAATTTTTTTCAATTTACAGTTTAGTTTAATTTGTAGTGATGTTATGTTTCCCCCCCCATGTTTGTTCATTTTTAAATCAGCTTTTATATATTCAGTTGTATTATTTTTTTTGTTATTCTCCAATGAGTCTTTGTTCCTTTTTTAATAGGTTCAATTTATTTCGATTTTTATTATAACTTCCCTTCCCCAAATTAATAATTTTGGTGATTAATCTTAAACTTATTTCAAGTAGCTGCCAGGGAAACATGTATCTTAGTTTTTCGTGTAATATTTATATTTTTGGCTATTTTAGCTTTTTGTGTTATGCTTTTAAATCTTACTATCCCCTGATATGTAATTATTAATATATTTATCCAGTACCATATATATTACATCTGATCAGTACCATGGTGTGTCACAGTCCCTCCAAAACACACACATGCTAATACTTACTCCTGCGTAACAGCTTACATCAAACTCAGAGACGCAAATGAAACTCACTCTCCTGTCAGGACACTGTTAATGCATTCACACAAAATCACCACACATCTGCGCAAGCTTTCACATGCAGCCTTGAGAAATGTGTCTGGCTGCTCCCTCTTTCACCTGCATTACTGAAACAACTGAAAGCACAGCTGTATAATCGGTTGTATTCTGAGCACCCGGTGGTCATTTCAGGTGGGCTTTACCTGTAGTTCTGACCACAGCCAGCAGCAAGAAGAGTAGAGCACCGCCTGACCAGGGCATCATCCTTCAGCACTTCACAGATTTCAGACAGAATTCAGTCTACCAAAATACTAACTGAGGGATGTGAAAGAGAGCAAGTCAGAGACGCAGGAACAAGACAGAACGAACTGAAGCCAGCATCTCGATATTCAGATTATATATATTGTTTTAAGACTTAAACTTTTTTATTTAAAACCATAAGCTCAGTTATAAAACATCCCTTGAGAAAATGAACCATGGTTTTACTACCAAAAAAATAAAATAAACCATGGTAACCTCAATTTAACCATGATTTTGCTATTCTGACCATAGTTAACCATGGTATTTGTAATAAAACGGGTTATACAAATGGTAATCAATACGCCAAAAAGCCATACACTTTTATTACAATAAAACCATGGTTAATTTTCATAAGGGAAAGTGCATTTTAGAGCAAATACAGACTGTCTCTATATATTGTACTAATTACTTACTAATTACAGAACGAGTGTATTTATGTTTTTGTATAATTAAGAATTTATACATTTACTATAATGATAATAATAAAACAATTTCATTCTCAATTTAGTAAACAAACACAACTTAAGCAAAATAGATTAATTAAACCTTAATTGTTTAATTTATCCCATCTTTATTTATCTATCCCATCATATTTTAATAAATACATATTTAGATCCTCCAAAACTCACCTGCAGCTAGGCATTTAAACAAA
Source organism: Schizopygopsis malacanthus (assembly GCA_027474115.1). Classification (NCBI taxonomy): domain Eukaryota; kingdom Metazoa; phylum Chordata; class Actinopteri; order Cypriniformes; family Cyprinidae; genus Schizopygopsis; species Schizopygopsis malacanthus. The sequence goes on from JAPDDM010000121.1 coordinate 38,946, forward strand.
TCTACGTTTCTGGTGTGAACAAGACAACTTGGAAACGAAAAAAGTGAGATAAAAGCCCGTTTTTGTTGTTGTTTTTCCAAGACAAAAAGTAGCCTGCTGTGGAGGTAATATAGTGATTTGGTAAGTTAATGAGGACACGTTTTGATTCGTACCGCGCCATAATCATCGTGGTAATACTACGGTACTTTTGTTAGTTCAAACAAAAACTGAGAGAAGACCCCTGTGTTTTTTTTTTTTTTGGACAAAAAGTACTAGTGGTAATAGTGATGTAAGATGTGAATGACACGTTTTCCATTCATTATGGCAATACTACAGTAGTACTTTTAGTATTGTTGTTATAGTTAAAATTAATTTAGCTTTTTTAGCCACTATAGTAGGTATTTGACAATGTTAATTACAATAATAAAACACTTTCAAAAGTCATTGTTTTTGTTTTATTTTCATGATTTTGTGTGATGTCTAGTCACACATTTACCACAGTTATATAAAAATAAAAATTAAGAACAAAAAATAATTCAATTATTTGTTTAATCTCTGTGTGGTAAGCACTGATCAACTTCACAATAGTTAAATGACACCATAAACTTTACAAGATGTATTTTTACACAACTTATAGTCTGATGTTCTGAGCTCCAAAGTATGTTATTCAAGAAGCTGCTGCACAAAATTTAACACTGATAAGTAAATATCTCGACCAAAGTCTCTGGACTGTGAGACTGGATTAATGGTTGTCCTGAGTCGAGCCATTTCATACTCTGAGAGCAGACACTCCACCTGAGGGATCACTACTCCAGTGGGTGAGTGCCATCTTCCAAAAAAATGTTGAGGTCCTGGATTAAAAAACGAAAATAATAATAATTGAACAGTATAGACAAAACATACATTATATTGTGGTTTTTTTTTTTTGTAAAATTTACAATCATACCTCCAGGTCACATGAAACATTGACTGGATTATGTGCAAGTCCTATTTCCCACAGCTGATTGGGGGAAAGATTTTGCTCTGTTCGGATGGAATGGTCATTCCAGGCATCAGTGAAAGTATCTAGGTCTCTTTGGAGGCATGGAAGAAAAACAATGTGCACAGAAGAGGTGAATGGTGTTTGATGGATCAAGAGAGCCACTATCTTCCAAATTATGTAGAACATCATAATACAAGTTTGAAACAGACATCCATACATCTTTCCACAGCCGTTCGATCCTAAATGCGAGAGACAAAACAACCTTATTTCTTAGTCAATTATAATTCCAAAACTTGAACAAATTGATTACCTACACTAAAGCAACAAGAAATTACCTTTGATTATGAACGCTCTTCCCCGAAATGAAACTTCCTCTGCCACAGCCCTGAACAGTGAACATCCACCTTGCAATGTTCACATTTTCTACACCTTGATCTGCTCTTACCCTACACATTAAGACAGTAAATGTAACATTAACACTACATAGTAAGGTTTGACAAAACATCCTAAGATGTTGGGTTGAGAAAGCCTGGCCAGAAAGTTAATTAAAAGTAATATCCTGAAGTTTGAAGCAGTTTTAAATGCTTGATGAGAATTTTAAGACCATGCTGGTCAGTCAGTCAGTCACTATGTATATAGATAGCTAGATAGGATATATTCAAATATACATACATACCGTGAAGGAACTCCATGCTTTTCTACTGCCTCGAGGAAAAAACCTAGAGCAGTCTCTGCTTTGTTGTTGGTTGCAGCCCCCAGATACATGACCTGATAAAATAATTTAGTGAAGTTATTGGCATCTTACACAATTATTCCATGATTGTATCACACACACACGAGTCACATCAATAAAGATCCACCACTAACCTTTCTTGAGTAGCCATCTATGCCCCCAAATATTACTAAGCCATATCTGAATATAAAAAGAAAAAATCTTATGCACACAGGCACCTTTAATAACAGATAGGATCTCTTGCTGTACAACAAGTGACTTCTACAAAAATAATTTAACCTACCTGATCAGCTTGTGGTTGGTGTCCAAATGCATGAGGGACAGAGGGGCCTGAACTGAATATGACCTTCTCACAACATGTCCAAGTTGTGACATTCTAGCAAGGACTCCAGCTGAATCAACTCTATTCATAGAGTCACAGACTCTGCTCCACTGGACCCGATGACCAAGAGCTTTCAAGTGTCCTCTCATCATTCTGTAGCTTGAGTGTGGTGATGTTGTTTTGATTGCAACCACAAGATTGTCTAACTCTTCAGTAGTAAGTACCATACACCACCTGTCAAAATGATTGATTGGCAGGTGGGCGGGACTTCCGGTATAGGGGGGGGGGGGGGGGGGGGGGGGGGTGGGACTTCCGGTGTAGGCGGGATTTCCGGTATAGGGGGCGGGACTTCCTTTATAAGGTGGGACTTCCGGTGTAGGTGGGACTTCCGGTGTAGGCGGGACTTCCTGTATAAGGCGGGACTTCCTGTATAATAAATCATGTTATTGACAGTAGGTTTTGATGATTTTGACAGGTGGTTTTGATGGTTTTGATGGTTTTGATGTTTTGACAGCAGGTTTTGATGTTTTTGATGATTTTGACAGAAGGTTTTTGTTTTTGAAGGCGGTATAATAAATCATGTTATACACACAGAAGGTTTTGTCTTTTGAAGACGCTGTTATCAGGAAATTCCCCTCCCACCCGCCGCATCCCATGGCAGTGTATCTAGGGCTGTGCTGTGAAAAACTGTGAAGTGCATCTCCCACAAACATCTGTTCTTTTATAAAATAGCTTACTAAAAAAATCCACTGAACATTATTTCAGTTTAAAAATAAAAAAAATGCAAACAGTTAAATGTTTATAGAGTTGAATAATAAAAAATAAAAAAAACATATAGGTTATGAAACAATCAGTGACATGTTTAGAGAGTTGAAGAAGAAAATAGATTAAAAAAAAAAAACATACAGCTTATGAAACAAGACAATCTATGAAACAAAATAAAAATCATCATGTTTAGAAATCAGGGCTCTCCGGCCTCTTTTCACACACAGCAGCGTTCACCTTGAGCAGGCCTCTCAAAAACAGGGGCGCGCGCATCTGTGTGTGTGTGTGTGTGTGTGTGTGTGTGTGTGTGTGTGTGTGTGTGTGTGTGTCTGTGCGTAACAGGCACGGTTTTTAGATCTCTCCTACATTATTTGTACAATTATATAATCTTTTTACGATAGTAGTTCTTCCACGGGAGTCGCCCGGCCTGTGACAGTTTGGCGTGAAATATGTCCCATGTGTCTGATGACTCTCAGGTCACGGACGCGTTGTGAGATAAGGTACCAAAATACATAGTGCAATGGCGCCATCTACTGGACACAACCGTGTTTTTTTACCCAATATTTGACCCATCATATATATATATACAGGTGTGGAGGGCAAATCCAATATATCCTCGGACAAAACTTTTTGCTACAACATCATCATCTCTCTCTCTCATCAAAATGCAGAACGGTGAGTATTTTTACTCTATATTTTATGCAATGATGTTATACAATGATGCTTTAAACATGCATGCAGGTATTTGTGTGTTTTATCAGCTATAAGTAAAATCTACATTATTGTTTTAAGCATTGAGTTATTGGTGTTTAAAACATTCATGCTTGGGGCACAGTGTTTTAATCATTGAGTTATCTGTGTTTTATCAGCTATAACTAAAATCTACATTATTGTTTTAAGCATTGAGCTATTGGTGTTTTTATCTGCATTATTGTTTTAATCATTGAGTCATTGGTGTTTTAAACATTCATGCTTAATGTTGACAGGTGTTTTCTGTAACATTGTTTTATTTTAAAAACAATCTTTGTCAGGCAATATTTATTTTATTCAAGTGTTTTAAACATGTCTATTACTTTTTCATCTCAAAAGATTTTTTAGTCATATCAGTTTATTATAAATGTTTTGCAGGATTGTTCTACCGCAATGATGTTTTAATCAGTATTGTTTCAGTACACAAAACAATACATAATGTTATGCTTTTTTACCATTGCGTTACCCCGCGGCTTTTATTATGAAAAGACTGAGCTCCTCTCACAGGGAGTGTCCGGCCCAGTTAGCAGCTATGCTACGATTCTGTTTGCTATGTATATTTTTTCAAGTCTACTTGCATTAAATGTAATGTAATGCAGCGCCCCGTCATAGCGTTATTCATGTATTTTTTATTAAGATACCACCGCGTTACTGTCGGCGCTCCCGGTTGTGAAGCATGACTCAGAACCGCCCCTGTTAGGATTGCATGGTTTAGCTTAGCAGCGCGTGCTACGTTGCTAACTGCTCTTAAATGTGCATGATATCGTGTATCAAAAACTAGTTTTGACGTGTATCTGTTTCACAAGGCAGATCGACCTGTTTTTGATATTTTAAAACATAAAAAGCTTGTTTTTAGCCACTGTCTTAAACACATCATGTTACTGATACGGGGACCCAGCAGCTCTCCGGTGCCACCCGGTGCCCCCGGAGTTAAAACTACATCCTGTTATAGTGCAATTGTACGCTCTCCGACACCACCCGGTGCCCCGGAGTTAAAACTACATCCTGTTATGGTGAAATTGTGCGCTCTCCGGCACCACCGGTTCCGGAGTTAAAACTACATTCTATTATGATTAAATGATGCCCCCTAGAGCACCGGGGTAACGTAACATTCTGAAAATTAATTTAATTTTTTCAATGTCTGCCTGTAGGCTCGTCATCAGACAAGCATATAAAACGACTCACATGTGTTTCCATTAATAACAGGATTTTTCGCCCGCAGGTTCGAATGTTGAAAGCGACGCTCTCGATGGCAATGATGCATGTAAGGACTGATATTTTTCTACTCTTTTATAAAAAAATTATAATAATAATAATAAAAAATAAATAAAAAATAAAATAAAAAATAAAAAATAAATAAAAAAATGAACGTATTTTAATTGTCTCTCTTTTTATTCGCAGTGAGCCCTCAGGTGGTCGAAGCGGACAGCGCGACTGATGGTAAAACAAGACCCATCGCCTACGTCATGTTTTTCTTAGCGTTTATGAGAAATCTAATTTATTATTTATTTTAGATTTCATTCAGTTTATTACGCAACCCGGCTTCCCGCTGGTTGACGCCATTCAACAGGATAATGAAGACCACACCGTCGTCGTAGCAGATAGACGTGACGTACCTGACCCCACTCCAACGCACTCTGTGGATCAAATAGTTCCTACCGGCTCGGCTTTAGACCAGACCGCCGGACCAAGCGGCGAACCTTTGAGAAAGAAGACTAGAAAAACGGATCGTTCTACCTCGCCGGCCTGTCCTGAGAGAAAACCGGTTCGTTTTACCCGGCGATCAATCCTGAAACCAGTCCTGACAGGAAAACTCTTTGTCCGACGCCGCCGAGCAGTCCTGCGACGAGTCTTGACAGCGTATTTCTTTACGGTAAGACTATCTACATTATTTTTTATTTAAACTCAAATTGAATCATACCATTAAGATTTTTGTGTTATATTTCTACACAGCAGGGTCGGGTTATAGCCCTGACCACATGACGAGTTGGAATACGCCTCAACGCATCACTTGGACAAGCACAAAGGCGGGTCAAACATCATATCCTTTTAACTCACCGCCGGAAGAAGACATTGAAGTTGAAGAAGTGCCGGCGGTGCCTCACTCGGCTGACGAGCCACTCACCGATACTAAGCGCACTATTTCAATAGAGACATTAGGTCAAGAGTTTCGCGACGCACAGATTGATATAAACAACAAATACATTGAGCTGCATGACGTACAGGATGATATAAACAGCAATTTGACTGCGCTGCGTAGTGAGTTGCGTGAAGCACGCAACGAAACCGTCACGCATTAGACACATTGGGGCGCGAGGCTCGCGCCTCTCACCTCGAGACACGTAGCCGATTGGACACACAGGATCGCTTCATTCAAAATGCGGTCGATCAAACATTTCGTCGTATCCAGACCATGAGATCAACCCTGGATCAGGAATTTAATAGAAGCGATCGTAGGGTAACTGAATTCCATCGCGAATTGGTACTCATGTTTCATCATCTTATTCTCGTCATCATTGATGGTACAGAGGAGTAAATTCAATATAGATGTATTCCATTAAACTTTTATGGTTGTAGTTGTTTTTCTTCACCTATCATGTATTGATTTTTATATTCCATCTATGATTTGATTTTTATATTCCATCTATGCTTTGATTTTTATATTCCATATACTCTATGATTTTGTAATATTTCATGTTTTGGTCTGAAATCTAAAATGGATGGGTCAAAAAGCTTTTGCGCAGACGACGACGCAGAACTGTCACCGGACGAGATTGAAATGCTAAGTTTGCTGCCGGACGAGCTTTTAATGCTTCCGGATTCTTTAAGACAAGATTTGTTTTATCTAGAATCTTCGCAATCCCCCACTAATTTGGATCATTTTGAATTATCTGTAAATCCAAATATTAATTTGTACGATCATGTGCTAAGCGTAGACAACAATCCTGTTGTACAATATGGTGGTGTTTTAAATAATCAACTCTCAGCATGTACCGACACCGATCCTGACTGCGACGACACAGAGCACCCTGACGGTGATGATACTTCACAGCCATCGACCAGCAACACGAGACCCGCATCAGGTAATGTTGACGCTTTACGCGAGACTGACCCTAATAAACAGAGTCGATTAAGCCGTACGGAAATTGATACGCTGATTCGAGAAGGTGGGTTCGTTAACGGATATCACGTTTTACCGCGACCTCGGTTCAACAGTGTGTCGTTGAAAAGAAGCATGAATCTGAGAGAGATTAACTCTACAGATTTGGCCTCTTATCACACTTCCTTACACGGCATGTTGAGCGAGATCGTCGCCTTCGCTAGAGAAATCGGCCACGATGCCCCCGTGATCAATATGACCATGTCGGCACCCACTCTACAAACACCTATCAACGGTGTTCTCACACTCGGTAATGATTATGACATGGATTCGCTTATGGATCAATTTGAAAGAGTTTTACAGAGCAACGAGCAGTTATTATCGGACGACGCTGTCGAGATCGACGCTACCGTAGCCATGAACAGACAAGGAGGTGGTCGACGACGTAAACTTACAGATCTGGCCGTTGATCAGGTAATCCAAAAAAAAAAAGACGAATTTGTTCTGTCCCATAAATTTGTCAAATCAATTGTGTTTCTCTATTTGTCTCGCTCGTTTTCTTAACCCCCAACTACCCGAGAGTGAGTTAGAAAAACTGGCTGTCACCATCCAAAACAGCGTCGGCTTCTCAATTCAAGACCAAATCGCTCTTAGCGACATAGCTTCGTTTGAACGAGCACTAGGCATTAAAATCGTTGTATTTCACAGATCGAATGCCATGGTCTTAGAAACGTACAAAAATTGTGACGAACTCCACCCTAAAACGGTGTTCCTCTATCTACATGATGATCATTACTACATGATAATGAATCTGACCGGGTTCTTAGGTTCGCCATACGTCTGTCAATTTTGTTACAAAAGTTACACCACCCGCAGAGACCATCGATGTAAGCAAGCCTGCAATGTCTGTTTTGACGCCGAATGTCACAGGTTCCCTAAAAGAACCATACATTGCCCCGATTGTTTGCGTTACTGTAAATCGAGCTATTGCTTCGAAATGCATAAAAAGAACCCCCCTCCCGGTCAAGAATCCCCCTCCTGTGATATTATCAAATACTGCAAACTATGCGGCTGGCGTTACTACGTTAAAGCGGGTGAAAAGAAAACAAAACACATATGTGCCCCGGACAAATGCGTCCATTGTCGAGAACGTCTGACGGGCCAGGGATCACACCAATGCTTCATACAGCCCCTAGAGCCTAAGGAGCCATGCGAGAAATACATCTTCTACGATTTTGAAACGCGTTACGAAAACGGTAGACACGTGGCTAATTTTGTTTGCGCAATCACATTCAAAGGGAAGAAATTTACGGCTGAGGGTACCGACTGCATCGCTAAGCTAATCAACCGCTTCAGACACCCCCGATATAATGGCTACTGCTTCATAGCTCATTATGCCTCCAGATTCGACGCCTTTCTGATTCTCGAGTATTTTTGAAAAGCCGGGATTGCTATTGAGGTCATAATGCAAGAATGTAAAATAATTTTCATGTACGACAAATCGTTTGGCCAACGATACATCGATAGTTACTCATTTTTTCCAATGGCCCTTGCCAAAATGCCCGTAGCGTTAGACTTAACGACGACTGAAAAAGGCTACTTCCCCCATCTTTTCAACAGGGTGGAAAACGAGAACTATTTCGGACCATTCCCTGATAAAAAGTTCTACAACTACGATAACATGTCGGATAAAGACCGTGAAAAGTTTGATGCGTGGTACAGCACAGTTGAGGGCAAGTGGTTTGACTTCAGGAAAGAACTGTACGCGTACGGCGTTAACGACATCGTCTTATTACGCGAAGGTTGCATGAAATACCGGGAGGCATTCATGCAATGCGCCGGACTTGACCCTTTTGGCTTTGCGACACTCGCCGGCTGCTCGATGGGGGTCTTTAAAACACATTATCTCGGCAGAAACACGCTCGCTCTCACGCATAACAAAGCGTACATCGATCAGAATAAGTCCTACTCAAGCGGCTCGATCGAATGGCTCGAGTATGTCAAAAAGACTCGAAACGTGGACGTTCACCACACCGTAAACCACGGCGATGTATCGATCGGTAAGTACTTTTTAGACGGCTACTACCAGCAGGACGGTGTGCGGCACGGCTTAGAATACGCAGGGTGCATTTTCCACGGGCACTGCTGCCGCTTTGAACCCCATGAGTCTCACCCCTTGTCGGGAGTACCCTATGGGGTTCTCAGGAGACAGTTTGACGATAAGATCGAAATTCTGCAGAACGCGTACGGTTTGCAAATCGAGGTTCTTTGGGAATGTGAATGGAACGACATGAAAAAGACTGATCCCTCTGTGATAGAATTTATGACCGGTTATTCCGCCCCAGAGAGACTGAACCCTCGAGACACCCTGTTTGGCGGGCGCACTAACGCTGATAAACTCTATCACAAAGTGAGCGGAGATGAGAAAATAATATATATATTGTAGAAAATGGGATAGTCCTTAATGGTAGTTTGATTAAGGTCTTCCCACTTGTTAATCCAGCGAGAAAAGTGTTGCTTTCTAATGTGCCCCCATTCATTAGCGATGAAGCGCTGAAACGCGAATTATCTCGTTACGGACAGTTGGTTTCTGCGATTAAGAAAATCCCCCTAGGCTGTAAATCTCCTTTGTTGAAGCACGTTGTGTCTTTCCGCAGACAGGTGCATATGATTTTGAGGAGTGATATTGATGAACTGAATATCACTTTTAAATTCAAAGTTGATAGTTTTGATTATCTAATCTTTGTAACAACCGAGAGCATTAAATGCTTTGGATGCCGGAAGGTGGGGGCATTTGGTGCGCGCTTGTCCAGAAATAAACACGTTAAAGGTTACAGATGTTGAAAGTGGGTCTAACGAAGGCCAGAGTGTGGAAAAAGAAAGCGAAGTTGGTGAAGCTTCGGATTTAAGTGTGGATAGAGAAGATCCAGGAAGCAGAGTAAAGAGTAGTGAGAAAATAATAAAAAAAAAATTATGAGACAATGGATATTGTTTTTGATGAGATGGAGGGTGAAATACTCAAAGAGGATGAAGAGGTATGTATTTAAAGTGCCGGCAGTGAAGAGGAAGTCGAATCATTGTGAGACTGAATCTACATCAAAGAAAAAGGCACATGATGAGACCGTTACTAAAAGTTCTGAGGAAGTTTCGAATGTAAGTGATGTGTCTGGCTCAGAAAGTGAGCGAGATTTTTCTGAAGTGGAAGTGGAGGAAAATATCAGTAAAGACTATAGTGGTTACAGTTTGGAAAGAATTAAACAATTTCTCCAGCGTACAAAAGGAATGAGGAATGTGGAGGTTATAGATTTTTTTCCTGATCTTTTGTTATTCATTGAAGTTGCATTTTTCCACCTATAAAACTATCAGCTTATGCAGATCATGTATTGGTTTTAACCAGTGGACAGGATGATATTGATAAACTGGTTGATATTGTTAATACTTATGCAAAAATTTCATCTGCAAAAGTAAATTGGGCCAAAAGTTCAGCATATAGTGTTGGAAAATGGAAAGAAGGAGAACTGGTTTTACCCAGTGAAATGGTTTGGTCACAAAGTGGTCTTAAATATCTTGGAATTTTTTGGGGTGATGAAATAATAATGCAAAGAAACTGGGAAAATGTTCTTGAAAATGTAGAAGGAAGATTAGGAAGGTGGAAATGGATTTTACCCAAAATGTCTTTTAGGGGGAGAGCATTGATCATTAATAACTTAGTAGCCTCCTCATTATGGCACATGCTATCAGTTTTAGAGCCTCCAGTAGGGGTTCTTGGAAAAATACAAGTCAAGATGATAAACTTATTTTGGGATAGATTACATTGGTTACCACGAAATGTTCTTTATCTTCCAAAAGAAGAAGGTGGACAAGGGGTTGTTGATCTTATAAGTAGGAAAGTAGCATTTAGGCTACAGTTTGTTCAAAAGCTTTTATATAGTCCAAATATATCATGGTTTGGACCAGTGTGTTGTCTTTTAAGTAAGGTTGGAGGGTGGGGTTTTAGTAGAAATATTTTTTGGACAGATTTTAAGAGTTTTCATTTGAAGTCTATTTCTTCCTTCTATGAGAGTGTAAGAAGAGCACGGTGTATGGTAGAGATTAAAAGATCAATGTCATATAAGTCTCTGTATTGGTTTTTGGAAGAACCTTTGATTAATGGTGCTCGACTGGAGTTTCGTGGACATACAACTTTATGGTTGATGCAAACGTTAACAAAAGCCAAAGTTGTTAAAATGAAAGACTTGACAGAAGTGGCTGGTATCGCATTGGACAATGCTGATGCACTTGCGCAGAGACTTGAAATTAAATCAACAAGGACAGTCCATCGTTAAAGAAGTGGCGAGAAAATTTGAGTGAAGAAGATTGGAACTTTTTGTCAAGTCAAGCGCTTCCTGATAAAACTGATTTTTTTCCTTGTATGGTGATTTCTAAAAGTGTAATTGAATATGAAAATGTTTTTATGACCTCAGAGAATTTGAGAGACAGCATTTTTGATACAATGGGTGGAAAGAGTTTATATAACATCTGTGTGAAGGTGATAAATAAAGAGAAACTAAAACGAATGGATACACCTTGGAGAGACCATTTAAGTGTTGATATTGAAGTCAAACCTTTTTGGGGCTCTTGTTACAAACCACCATTGACTAAAAATGTGGGTGATCTTCAATGGCGAATTTTACATGGGATTGTTGCTGTAAATGCTTTTATCTCATTGTTGAATCCAACTGTGCAAGATTGCTTTCCTTTTTGTGATCAAAGAGAAACCATATTTCATTGTTTTATGCATTGTGAGAGATTAAGACCTTTTTTTGGTTTATTGGAGATTGTATTTGTTAATGAAATGTTTACAATTATTGTGTTTATTTTTGGTTTTAAATATTGCAAAAGGAAAAAGAGGAAAGGACGGTTGTTAAATTTTATTTTGGGTCAAGCCAAAATGGCAGTTTATATTAGTAGGAAATATAAAATTGCCTATGGCAGTAGTAAAAATGTTGAATTGTTGTTCAAAGGACTCATAAAATCTAGAATAAAACACAATTGTATTTTCTACTCTCATATGAAGAAATTGGAAAAGTTTGAAGAAGTTTGGAGTGTAGAAAATGTTTTGTGTTGGATTGAAAATGACACTTTGCAATTTGTTGAAGAATTTGAGTAATTATGTGCATTTTGTAAATTATACCTGAAGTTGTGTAGTTAATTAATATGTGGTCAAAAATCTCTCTCTCTCTCTCTCTCTCTCTCCCTCTCTCTCTCTATATATCTCTATATCTCTATATCTCTATCTCTCTATATCTCTATATCTCTATCTCTCTATCTCTATCTCTCTATCTCTCTCTCAATTCAATGTTGGCTTTATTGACATGACAATTTTTACAATGTATTGCCAAAGCATAGTGTTTACAGTAAATACAGAACATATTAACATGCAACAAAAACATGCATGCATACATAAAAAAAAAGAAAATGCAAACCAACATTTTAGGATTGCATGAACAATTTAAAATTACATTTGGTGTGTGTGTTTGTGGGCGCACATAATTTGAAGTCAGGTCAAGGTGTTTCAAATTTGGGATAGAAAGTGTCTCTAATGTGTTGATAGTTGGGGCAGCTGGTGAGAAAGTGTTGTCGCTCTCGCTCTCTCTCTCTGTTGCATGCTGGGAGTCAGAGGTGTAGTGGAGCGTGTGTTTGAGAACATTGTTCTCAACATTGTTTCCGCGTCGCGGATGAACAAGGCGGAATTTGGGTGAAATAAATGTTTGTTCCGGTAACCCCGCTATCTGCTCCAGCAACGAAAGTTACCATCTCTAATGTCCCACCTTTTGTAAGTAATGAGGCCATCCTAAAAGAACTTCAGAGGTTTGGTAAGATCGCAAGCCCCGTAAAAACGATCCCCCTTGGTTGTAAAAATGCCGCGCTAAAACATGTTCTCTCTTTTAGACGGCAGATTTACATGTTTTTGAACTCCCCGGAACGTACATTGGAAGTTTCTTTCCGTGTCACTCACGGAGAGAGCTCTTTTATGATATATGCCAGTACTGACAGCTTGAGATGGGATTTGGGCCATTAACGCCTCACATGTCCACATAAAAAGGAACAACGCGCGTCCACATCTCGAGCTGAGACGAATAACATAGAAACACAGAGTTCTCAGGAGCGGGTTAAAGGGGTCACAGATGAAGCGAGAGAGCAGCAGGAGGTGAGTGAGCTTAATGTTAATTTTGACGATGTGGAAAAACCTGGCTGTAGCACTGCTGTTGACAAAGATGTGAGTGTATGTGTTGATGTTGATGAACATAAAGCTCAAAGTGAAACTGAAGATATGTGTGAGGGTGTTGTTGCAGGAGAGGCAGGTGCTTCAGAAGGAAATATGGTTGATGAAATGGAGGATTTGTCTCAGTGTACTGATGATGGGTTAAGAGATGATGATGAGCAATGGTCTGATGCTGCAAAAATGGGTGATAATGATTTATACACTCTAGATCAAATCAATAATTTCCTTGACGAAACTAAAGGAAAAACTGGAGTCGAGATAAGTGACTTTTTTCCTGATATCGAAAAGTTTGTTTCTTCTGTTATGGTGGTTAGGAGAACAAGTAATTATGAAGAACTGTCTCAACAGAAACGCTTCCGTCTTAAGAAGCACTTAACTGTCACAAGATCAGGTAAAAAGTCAGGTAAAGCAAAGGAAAAATCTAAATAGTTATGATGTTTAAGAACTTATTTTTCTTTCTTTATGTTTTCCTCTTTCTATCTCTCTTCATGATGGAAACATTGAGGGTGGGATCCTTAAATATAAATGGATTTAGGGAGGAAAAAAATAGAAACTTATTGTTAGAATTCATAAGAATAAAGTATCTAAGTATAGTTTTTTTGCAAGAGACCCACAGTACTGTTAGTAATGAAGTTGATTGGGGTTTGTGGTGGGAAGGGGAGAGAGTGCTTAGTCATGGGACTAATCTTAGTGCTGGGGTGGCAGTGCTTTTTTCTCCTGCTCTTAAAGTTAACATTTTGAGCAAAATTGAAATAGAGCCAGGAAGACTGGTAGCTGTCAGAGCTGAAATCAGAAACCTTTCTTTCTTATTTGTTAGTATTTACGCACCCAATATTGGAGCAGATAGACTACAACTGTTTGTTAAACTAGAGCATTTTTTAAAGCAGCAGCAGGATGGGGACTTTATTATAATAGGTGGTGATTGGAACTGCACTTTAGATTTCACACGTGATAGGAATGGTGAAGAACCTCACATGCAGTCAGCTTCTCGTCTGGCCAGTGTTATGAACAATCTAGGGGTTTCAGATGCGTGGAGAGAACATAATCCTTTAGCAAAGCAGTATACTTGGGTGAAATTTAATAATGGGAGGGTTTTTGGTGCAAGGTTAGATAGGATTTATGTATCACATAATGTGAAAAACAGGGTGGTGCATACAGCTATTATCCCTACTTCCTTGTCCGATCATAAATGTATCACAATGGAGTGTACACTGGTGAATAGGATTCATAAGAGCTGCTACTGGTATTTTAACAATAAGCTATTGGATGATAAACACTTCTGTGAGACTTTTAAATGCTTCTGGTAAACTTGGAAGAGTGAAAAGTGCCTGTACGAAAGTGCTATTCAATGGTGGGAAATCGGTAAAGTGCAAATAAGAACATTCTGTCAGCAATATGCAAACCATTCTTCTTCTGTTATAAAAAAGACATTGGAGTCACTGGAAAAAGAAATAAATGACATTGAGAAGAGTATGACTGTCAATGATGCTGTAAACCTACAGGAGCTGTGGACTGAGAAAAAGAACCAGCTGAGTTTTATCTTAAATGAAAAAGTTAAAGGGGCTCTTGTAAGGAGTCGTTTTTTAACTTTAAAAGACATGGACGGTCCGACATCTTTTTTTTTTTTAACCTGGAGCGTAAATCGGGACAAGAAAAATTGATGTACGTTTTGAAGGATAATGCTGGTCAAGATACTTCAGATCCTCTGGTGATGCGTAGACTCGCTGTGGCCTTTTATTCCAACTTATTCTCTGCTTCAGCCATTGAGGAGCAAAGTAGAATTGAACTGCTACAGGATATTCCTTCTTTAACCGAAGGGAATAAAAAACTTTTGGAGGTTGACCTGAATTTTGAAGAGGTTACTGCTGCTGTAAATGGTCTCTCTTCAGGAAGAGCACCAGGGATAGACGGACTGTCTTCTGATTTTTTTTAAACATTTTGGACTACAATAGGACCTGACTATTTTGAAGTGCTCAAAGAATGCATTAGTAACGGTATTCTCCCTGTGAGTTGTCAACGGGCTGTCCTAACTCTGTCACCAAAAAAGGGCGATTTAACCCTGTTAAAAAACTGGAGGCCAGTGGCAATTTTGTGTGCTGAGTATAAAATTGTATCTAAATGTCTGTCAAATAGATTAAACAAAGTGTTACATGCTATAATTCACAAAGATCAATCATACTGTGTACAAGGAAGATCTATTTTAGATAATTTACATTTAGTGAGGGATATTTATGATTTTGCTTTTAACAATAATATTAATCTTGTGTTTTTGTCATTGGACCAAGAAAAGGCTTTTGACCGAGTTGATCACAACTTCTTGTTTGAAACCTTAAAAGCTTTTGGGTTCGGTGACATTTGTATTTCTATGATTAAGCTTCTCTATAATGAGGCCACATGTATGATAAAAATTGCGGGTGGTCTCAGTGTTCCTGTTAAAGTCCACAGAGGGATTAGACAAGGTTGCCCTCTTTCTGGTCAACTTTATAGCATAGTCATTGAGCCACTGTTGTGTAAATTGAGAAACAGTTTAACAGGTTTAAGGGTTGCTGAACCAGACACTAAAGAGGGTTTTAAGATTTCTGCATAGGCTGATGATGTCACTATTTTAGTCAGAGGTCAAGAGAATTTGATGATGTACAGAGTCTCTGGCTGAGGGAGGAACCATTGCTCTTCAACTCTTTAATGGACCTGGAGATTTTGAAATCCGATTCACTCAGGAAAGCTTTATGGTCTGCAAAGATCACAAAAATTGGACATTTAATTCACGAGGGAGGATGGATATCTGCTGAGGCTTTGGCCTTGAGGATGGGCATGAGGTCAGTTCGAGTGGCAGAAAGACTGTTAACTCAAATAAATGTCATTCTACCAGTAGAACATAGATTGGGTTTAGAGGCCTCGGACATGGATGCTTCTGCATTTCCAGAGCTTACTTTCTCAATTGACACAGGAGAGTGGAAAGAAATGGAGGGTGGATTGCTCTCTATCAGATCATCTCAGTCAAATCTTTTCAGTGATACAGGAAAAAAGGATCTTTATGCACTGTGTGTGAAAGCAGTACATTTCCATATGCTTGAAAATCTGAGGGAATCCAAGTGGATGGATGTTTTTGGCTCAGGTGTTTCCCCTAAAGGCTGCTGGAGGACCCTGTACAAACCTCCCATCGAGAAAAGGTCTGGAGACCTTCAGTGGAGGGTAGTGCATGGTATAATAGCCACAAACAGACACAGAGCACACATTGATCCACAGGTAGGGGAGGAGTGTCCTTTTTGTGGGGTACAAGAAACAGTTTTTCATTTATTCCTTAACTGTTCTAGACTACAATTGTTTCTTCAACAATTAGAAGGTTATTGTCAAATACTGGGGGAGGTTTTTACACCTATGCTTTTTATCTATGGACCTAAATACAGCAGGAGCAAAATGAAAGTTCATGTGTTATTTAATTTTATATTTGGGCAAGGAAAACTGGCTATTTGGCTGTTACGTAAAAGAAAAATACTTGGGTCGGGATTGACTGATGTTATATTGGTGTTTAGGGGATTAATAACATCCCGTATTAACATAGAGTATGCGTACTATATGTTGATTGATGACTTGGATACTTTTAGGTCTAAATGGAGTACAAACCAATGCATTTGTGAAATTGATGATGATGGTTGCTTGAAAGTTGTTGTCTGAGCGCTGATGGATTGTAAAACTGCTGCACATTTATTTATGTACATTATATTATACCATTTGGTTTTCTTTTAATATTTTAAGACTGTCTATCTATAATTAGTGGTCAATAAAAAGATTGTTAAAAGTCAAAAAGTCTCTCTCTCTCTCTCTCTCTCTCTCTCTCTGTCTCTGTCTCTGTCTGTCTCTCTCTCAATTTCAATTTAAGTGTGCTTTATTGGCATGACAAAAACTATACATTTGTATTGCCAAAGCAATTGCAGCTGGGCTGCTCACAAGTAGTGCACATAACAGAAATAAAAATAATAATAGTAATAAAACAAATATTTAAACCGTATTAAATATGTAGTGCAAAATGAAAAGTATGTGATAGAAATACAATTAAATAAGGTACAGTATAAGATTTACAGAGGCAAAATATACATTTAAGTAATATAAAGGAGTAATGTGTCATAATATAATCTACATGTGCTGGAAACATCAGCTCAGGGCAGATGGAGGGTCTTCTCTTCTGTGGTGACAGAGAGACACATATTGAGCAGCAAACACACAGCAGGTCTTGTGTTCTCCGAGCAGATACGCTAGTTTCTCCTGGTCTGGAAGAGTTGTAAATGTGGGATGGATCTGCTGTATTTTGTCGTAGTACACTGTCCGTATATCTGTGTATTTGGAGCACTCTGTCAGGAAGTGCAGTTCTGTTTCCATCTGATTCAGGTCACAGTGTGAACACAATCTCTGCTCCGGGGGCAGCCATGTTTGTCTGTGTCTGCCCGTCTCTATCATCAGCTTGTGTCCGCTGAGTCTGTATCTGGTCAACGTGCTTCTCAGTTTCTTATCTGACACTGTGAACAGATACTCTGCCATACTGTACTCTCTGTTTAGGGACAGATAGCATTGCATTTTACTCTGTTGTTGAGTTTGGGTTTGCCAGTGAGTGATGTAGCTCTGTTTGATTTGTGCAGTGATCTGATTGGTTCTGATGTTGTGATTCAGAGCATCAGTAGATGTTAGTGAAGCATCAGGACTGAAGCTCTGGGTCAGCTGGAGGAAGGGCTTGCTTTCTTTGCTCATCTCTTGGTATTGCAGGGCTTTATAATGGTATGATTGGGGATCACTGAGCTTCAGATGTTTCCAGAATTTAATTGCCCTTTTTTGTATCTTAGTGATTAGAGGATATTTGCCTAATTCTGCCCTGCATGCGTTATTTGTTGTGTGCCGGTGCACGTGTAATATATTTTTACAGAGTTCTGCATGCAGAGTCTCAATCGGATGTTTTTCCCATTTGGTGAGATCTTGACTTGGGTTTGTCAGTGGACCCCACACCTCACTGCCATAGAGTGCAATGGGCTCAATTACTGATTCTACTATCTTCAGCCAAATTCTAATAGGGATTTCTATAGGACATTGCTGTTTTATGGCGTAGAAGGCCCTGCGTGCTTTATCTCTCAGTTCATTCACAGCATGATTAAAGTTTCCAGTGGATGTGATTTTCAAACCCAGGTAGTTGTAGTGTGATGTCTGAGTTATCTGGTTAGTGCCTAATGTAAATATGTGTTGTGTTCCCTGGGATCTGGATCTTTTCTGAAAGATCATAATGTTGGTTCTCTTCAGGTTGACTGTCAGGGCCCAGGTCTGGCAGTATTGCTCCAGCAGGTCCAGGTTCTGCTGTAAACCATGTTTATTAGGGCTGTAACGATACACCAAACCCACGATTCGGTTCGTATCACGATTTTTGACCCACGATTCGGTTCGTATCACGATTTTTTCGTGGGGGGTGGGAGAAAAAAAAAGAAAGATTTTTAAAACAATATTTTTTATTAAATAACATTTTAAAAATCTTTATAAACTGAACACCAAAGAACAAGATTAACTATGCAAATTATTAACAATATAAATAGTAGGGATGTGCATTTTAAGCAAAATTAATATTCGATAATAGCTGGGTATTATTCGATTACTATTCGAAAATCGCACCCCTCCCGTGCATGTACCCACCCACCCACGCACACACACATACACAGAGAGAGAGAAGGAGAGAAACTATTCAGGCTTTTAATCTGTAAGATAACAGTTTTATTAATTAGAGAATAGTCTATCTTAACCTGAGACAATTAATGGTCATAACTTATGATTGCTGAAACATATTAATATAACATAACCGAATGAGGCATTTATTAACAGAACAGTCCGTCGATTATCAACTGCTCATAAGGTTAGGACATTTATATTTTAAAAATGAGCATGAACATTCATAAAAAGACGTAACCGTTTGATTAATTAATTAATGAATATTAGTCTTAAAACATATTATGCTAAACAGAATATCATTCTTAAAACATTACGCGCTAAAACATATTTTGAACAACCTGAATGATGGCACTTATTATGTGAACATTAATTTTATCGTCTGTCATAACAATAACATATTTCATATAGGTTATTGATGAGCAAAGAATTTCTTTGAATTAGCGAGAGTTAGAGAGAGAGGTATGAAAGTTGCGCGTACATGTGCACCTGCATCTGCGCGTCTCTCTCTACAAGCAATGAGGCTTAGTTACTTAGAAAAACGATTTTACCTCCTCATTGCAGAGAAATATAATGTTGCGAGTCAGTAGCCTATCGAAGCTATTTTACTAAGAAAAAGTTCCCGTGCAGTTTGTGCGCTGCGCGATCTCTGATATCTGTGCAATAATGTGTGTGCGCGTGCGTCTATGAAAGCAGCGTAGCCTGCATATAGTTTTGGTTTAGCTACAAACTCGAGCCCGAAGCTATCCATTAAATATTAACGCGGCCCGAAACCCGAAAGGGAAGCAGACCTCTCTTGTGAACAGCCTGAATGACGGCGCTTATTAAGTCAAGTCAAGTCACCTTTATTTATATAGCGCCTTTAACAATACAAATTGTAACAAAGCACTGCACAATATCAAAATAGGCAAATTTGTCAATAATGTAAAATGACAGGATTTAACACTCAGTTATCTGCTGAATGCATTTCATTATTGAATTTAGTAATGGCATTGTCCAGCTTAGTTCAGTTTAAATAATATCTGTGCAATCAAGTCGATGATTGTGCTGGAAATGAAGTGTCCCCAACTGAGCAAGCCAGAGGCGACAGCGGCAAGGAACGAAAACTCCATCGGTGACAGAATGGAGAAAAAACCTTGGGAGAAACCAGGCTCAGTCGGGGGGCCAGTTCCCCTCCGGCCAGACAAATCAGTAGTTTGTTCCAACTGCAGCAAAGTCAGAGTGTAAGTGGTCCACTGGTTCCGGGGGTCTTTCCCCGATGGATGTCTAGGTGACGAGGTCCTCACTGGAGATCTGTCTCTGGGGCTCATCTCGGAGGGGTTGTCATCGTCTCTTCTCAGGTGTTCGGTCATCTCTATCGTTTAAGGGTAGGATCCAGACTGAGGCTTGTGTAATTCCTAACTACCACGGGATGTTAATCCCGTGGCAGTAACATAGAAACAGTAAAACAATTAGCGTAGCAGCGGCTCCATCCAGGAATAACCCTGGATGAAATTATCAGTATAACCCAAGCTAAAGCATAATAATGTGCATGTGTTCAGATGGACTGGCAGTACAAGATTGTGAGATGCATTATATGAATGCTTGGCTAAAGAGATGCGTCTTTAATCTAGATTTAAACAGAGAGAGTGTGTCTGAACCCCGAACGTTTTCAGGAAGGCTATTCCATAGTTTAGGAGCCAGATATGAAAAAGTTCTACCTCCTTTTGTGGACTTTGCTATCCTAGGTACTACCAAGAGTCCAGAGTTTTGCGACCTAAGGGAGCGGGTTGGATTGTAGCGTGATAGTAGATTAGTTAGGTACGCAGGAGCTAAATCATTTAGGGCCTTATAGGCAAGTAATAATATTTTGTAACTGATACGAAACTTAATAGGTAGCCAGTGCAGAGACTGTAAAATTGGAGTAATATGGTCATATTTTCTTGACCTGGTAAGGACTCTAGCCGCAGCATTTTGTACTATCTGTAGCTTGTTTATTGAGGATGCAGGACAACCACCGAGCAGTGCATTACAATAGTCCAGTCTAGAGGTCATGAATGCATGAACTAACTTTTCTGCATCAGAAACACTTAACATGTTCCGTAGCTTGGAAATGTTTCTAAGATGGAAGAATGCTGTTTTTGTAACATTGGAAATATGATTTTCAAAAGATAGGTTGCTGTCTAATATAACACCCAGATTTTTAACTGTAGAGGAAGTAACAGTACATCCGTCTAGTTGCAGATTGTAATCCAAGAGATTCTGTGTACTGTTTTTAGGTCCAACAAGTAATATCTCGGTCTTATCTGAATTTAATAGGAGAAAATTACTGGTCATCCAATCTTTTATATTTTTAACACACTCTGTTAGCTTAGATAGTTTCGAAGTTTCATCTGGTTTTGTTGAGATATATAGTTGAGTGTCATCAGCATAACAATGGAAACTAATCCCGTATTTTCTAATAATATTACCAAGGGGCAGCATATATAATGAAAATAATAGAGGACCTAGGACAGATCCTTGTGGTACTCCATACTTTACTGGTGATAATTGAGATGACTCCCCGTTTAAATAAACAAAGTGGTAGCGATCGGACAGGTAGGATCTAAACCATCTTAGAGCCTGCCCTTGAACACCTGTATAGTTTTGTAATCGATCTATCAGTATGTCATGATCTATAGTGTCGAACGCAGCACTAAGATCAAGTAAAACTAGCAACGAGATGCAGCCTTTGTCTGACGCAAGAAGCAAGTCATTTGTAATTTTAACAAGTGCAGTTTCTGTGCTATGGCGGGGCCTGAAACCTGACTGAAATTCTTCATAGATATCATTATTTTGCAAAAAGGAACACAATTGAGCAGACACTACTTTTTCTAATATTTTCGACATAAACGGAAGATTTGAAATGGGTCTGTAATTTGCCAGTTCACAAGGATCTAATTTTGGTTTCTTAATAAGAGGCTTAATAACTGCCAGCTTAAATGGTTTTGGGACGTGACCTAAAGATAGCGAGGAGTTAATAATATTGAGAAGCGGTTGTTCTGCAACAGGTAACAACTCTTTCAATAGTTTAGTTGGTACAGGATCTAATAAACATGTTGTTGGTTTAGATGCAGTGATAAGTTTATTTAGCTCATCCTGTCCTATAGTTCTAAAGCACTGCAGTTTTTCTTTGGGTGCGATGAATGATGCTGAAGTACTAGACGCTGTAGAATCTACGTTTGTTATTGTATTTCTGATATTATCTATTTTATCAGTAAAGAAATTCATAAAGTCATTACTATTAAACTGTGAGGGAATATTTAGATCGGGTGACATCTGTTTATTTGTTAATCTAGCCACTGTGCTAAATAAAAACCTTGGATTGTTTTGGTGATTATCTATGAGTTTGCGGATATACTCGGTTCTTGCAGTTTTTAGAGCCTGTCTATAGCTGGACATACTGTTTTTCCACGCAATTCTAAAGACTTCCAAGTTACTTTTTCTCCATTTGCGCTCAAGAATACGAGTATCTTTCTTGAGAGAATGGGTATAAACTGTTGTACCATGGCGCAGCACGTTTTTCTCTAACCTTTTTTAATTTGATGGGTGCAACAGTTTCTAACGTATTGGAGAAAATAGTTCCCATGTTGCTAGTAATTGTGTCTAGTTCATCTGTATTTATGGGTACACAGAGCAGTTGAGATAAATCAGGCAGGTTATTTGTGAATCTGTCTTTAGTGGCTGGAATAATAATTCTGCCTGGACGATAACGCGGAGCCATATAGTTAATATCAGTAATATGCAGCATGCACGATACTAGGAAATGGTCAGTAACATCATCACTTTGAGGTATGATATCTATATCAGTTAGATCAATTCCATGCGATATTATTAAATCTAGCGTATGATTAAAACGATGCGTGGGCCCGGTGACATTTTGCTTGACACCAAAAGAGTTTATTAGGTCAGTAAACGCAAGTCCTAACGCATCATTTGTATTATCAACGTGAATGTTAAAATCTCCAACAATTAGTGCTTTATCTACAGTAACCAATAGGTCTGAGAGGAAATCTGCAAATTCTTTTAGAAAATCTGTACATGGCCCTGGCGGTCTATACACAGTAGCCAGAGCAAGCGATAGGACAGATTTATTTTGCTTATCTGACAGTTTAACATTAAGCATAAGTATTTCGAATGAGTCAAACCTGTATCCTGTTTTCTGAGTAACATTGAGAATATCACTATATATTGTTGCGACACCGCCGCCACGACCAGTCTCACGAGGCTCGTGCTTATAACAGTAGCTTGGTGGAGTAGATTCATTTAGACCAAAATAATCATTTGTTTTAAGCCAGGTTTCAGTCAGACAGAGTACATCAAAACTATTATCTGTGATTATTTCATCTACAATAACTGCTTTCGGTGTGAGTGATCGGATATTTAGGAGCCCAAGTTTTAAAAATTGTTTTTGTTCATTTATTTTGCATTTTTCTGGTTTAATCACGATCAGATTTGTTCTAGATCCTGCATTAAATTTATATTTTGAACTCAATATTCGGGGAAGAGACACAGTCTGTATAGATTGGACACTACAAGTACCTTTATCTTTTAAGTGGGTAGAACAAAAGTCATCATAGCTGTTATTGGAGACTTGGCTTACTAACTTACTAACATAATGTTATTATGTGAACATTATTTTAATGTCTGTCTTTATAACAATAACTTATTTCATATATTAAATGAACATGTTCACATGCTCGGGAAGAAGACGGGAGTGCAATCTGTTCACAATTAGTCCGGGGAACTTTTAATTGAACTAGGGAATGAATATAGATCCCTGCAGTTTATCAGAATTCGCCGCCCGAGTCCGACCAGAGCCCGTGTCTTTCTCTATCTCTCCCCAACATTATAAATCTGCTTTTGCGGCCATTAAAATAGTTCCGTTTGGTTTTTAATAGCAAAGTGGTCATTAATTCGTTTAGTTTTTTTATTAATTTAATTCAGAAATATGATTGGAACATTTTATGTTTGTTAAATTCAAGTTTTTGTTTTTTTTAAATACCAAGCGGCCAGCGCCAGTTTGATTAGTTTATCTTTCTCAAATAAATAAGATTAATGTCATATTTTAAGAATAAAGTATTGATTACAATAATAAAATCATGTTACATTGCGTGAAGTTAAAGTGAAAATTACACCTGTATAATCCGCCAATAAAAAATAAAGTCTGTGGCATCCAACCCATTCTTCACATTTAACACGAAAAAGGGCACAAATATTTTTTACATAAATATTTATGGTTATCAACCAGTGGAATATTACATTATTCATTCAACAAATAATTTGAATGCAAATTAATTTAAATAAATAGCCAAAGCTATAACACTTCTCAGAGGTGGAAAGTAACGAATTACATTTACTCGCGTTACTGTAATTGAGTAGCTTTTTTGTGTACTTGTACTTTTTTAAGTAATTTTTTAAATCTGTAATTTTACTTTTACTTAAGTATATTTTGTGTGAAGTATTGTACTTCGCTACATTTTAAAACACATGCGTTACTGAGTAAAAAAAAAAATCGCTCCGTGGAAACTACAGCAGTAAATAATGGGCAGAAGAAGAAACTGGCGCGAAAATCACAAGAAAGATGCAGACGGACACGACAGGCGTTAAAGGTGCAGACCCAGCTGAAAACCAGACCCCGTCGTACTCTGCTGAAGTTGAACTCGAAGGAATGAAGTGAACCCCTGGCCATATATTCATGCTCTATTATGCAGTGTTAGCTGTGTTTGCCTCGGGAGACCGAACTAGCAGCTTATAACATCTCGACATCAACCCTTCGCAAGCATGTAGAGGTAACGTAAGGTAAATACTTACATCGTTGCATTGGTGGTTAAAATGAAGCTTTGACAGTTTAACAAAAGGTTTTGCACAAATGAGCCAAAAAGACAGTGGTGCAGGGTGTGCAATATCATCTGAGATAATATAGTAATTGTTGTTTTAACGATGTGCGATTTGACATTATCAGTATTTTGCCAAAAACCAAACAAATCACTCTAAACAGTGTGCCATGAAATCTAGTAGATTAGACTAGTGCATGCGCGAGCATTTAGGGGCCGCTCACATATCGCGTCTTTTGCGCGCTCAAATTCGTTATTTCAAATGTAGACGCGCGGTATGCGCGCTCATAATGGAAGTGACGCGCTCGTTTTTTCCAGGCGCATCCGCGCCGCATCGATATAAAAACATCTCAACTTTTCAGAATGCCGCAAGCGCACCGCAGGTCATGTGACGAAATTTCCTTCTTGTGTAACGGAGAGCGCAGCTGATGGTTGCTTAGCAGCGACAAACGTTTTCCACGCGTTTTTAGGCGCGATATGTGAACTGCGATATGTTGAACTGCGTGATTCAGTCTGTTAAAATGCGTTTAGAATGATCACAAAATTGAAGATATAGAAGCAGAAAATGTATATATTTATATAATTTAATATAGTAAGTCAACATCACATGAAGAATGCCGTTTTTCTCAAAAAATCACCATGATTACATAGGCCTGTAGTTTTTCTTTTTACAACAGTTCAAAAAACAAGAAGTTAATTAAGAGACTTAAGTTTTAGACACCATATTACCTGTTTTTGCTCTATTTTGACAACAAAAATAATTCCAAACACAGTTTTGCGTCTCTGACTCTGAGCAATGACGTGTTTTATTCCTTGAATTAACAGTTTAAATGATTTGCTCAACCGCAATGATTCGCTTATCAGTGACTTGCTGACACCTACTGGTGGTTTTAATTTAACATGTATCAAGTATCTTTTGATTTATTTATTTTTTTAATTTCAAATGACTATTTAACATTGTTGACCCTGGCATGGAGCACAAAACCAGTCTTAAGTCGCTGGAGTATATTTGTAGATATTAAGTAACGATCATGTTCCATTAATATATTTTGTAAAGATCCTACTGTAAATATATCAAAACTAAGAGCTTAATTTGAACAACTTTAAAGGAGATTTTCTCAATATTTTTGGATTGTTTGCACCCTCAGATTCCAGATTTTCAAATATTGTCCTATCATAACAAACCATACATCAATGGAAATATGATTTATTCAGCTTTCAGATGATGTATAAATCGCAATTTAGGAAAATGGACCCTTATGTTTTTGTGGTTCAGGGTCACATTTTATGTCTTATTTATCAAAACATTATTTCTGCATTTGTAACTGCAGGCTAAATGCATTCATGTCAGTGTGTAATACATCTATGCCTCTTCAGATGAAGCTTCTGCGTTTCCTCTGCATTGCAAAGATTAATTTTGTTGATACTGATTTAATTTGCCTGGTAACAGCCCAAATGTCTTATTATTCAAATTAACCGATTCATTTAATTAAAAACACCTCGTTTGAGATTTATAGGCCCATATCCCAGGTGTGTCAAACTCAGTTCCTGGAGGGCCACAGCCCTAAAGAGTTTAGTTCCAACCCTGCTCCAACACACAAACCATGTAGTTTTCAAATAAGCCTAAATGATTAGTTTAGCTGGATCAGATGTGTTTAATTAGGGTAATATATACACTGTGTAGGGCTGTGGCCCTCCAGGTACTGAGTTTGACACCTTTGGTCTATCCCATTTTTCCCTCCCATTGTTAGAATGTAACTAAGTACTTTTTACTCAGAGTAAATTTTAAATGAGCTACTTTTTACTTTTACTTGAGTATATTTTTAGACTGGTACTTTTACTTGTACTTAAGTAAAATTTCAGTAATGTAATGGTACTTTTACTTGAGTACAATATTTTTGTACTCTTTCCACCTCTGACACTTCTGTTTTCTTTGTAACAAAATACTGTTGAAAAACAAACAGAACTAAACTCCATTGTGGAGATGATTCGAGCATGTTGAAAAATATTCAATTTGGGCCGGCGACAGCCCATGACGTCACCACCGGCGCGACCATAATATAAGGACCGCCGGGAGAATACATCATCCTCTTCTTCGTCTTCACTGACTGGTCTGTTTGAAGAAACGTGCGTTCTGGTAGGAATACAGTTTTTCTTTATTATCATGGCGAGCACTAGCAAGGCGTTCAATAAGTGTGTGGATCCGTGTCCTCGTTATTTGCGATGACACACACAATCTTTGCATCTTTTGTTTGGGCAAGGAGCACGCACGCGATGTCCTTGAGGGGAAAATCTGTGTGCAACTAGCTCAACTTTCGCAGGCAGGCGTCATATGATTGGAAAGGTAGTCACGGGGTGTGTCGCGATTCTCCCTTATCACACCGCGACACAGGATCGTGGATCTGAGTGTCGCGATTTCGGTTTCATATCGCGTATCGTTACAGCCCTAATGTTTAGTGGGAGACAGCAGAACCAGATCATCTGCATACAGCAGGCATTTGATCTCTGAGTCGTGTAGAGTGAGGCCAGGGGCTGCAGATCACTCCAGACTGAGCTCCAGTTCATTGATATAGATGTTAAATAATGTTGGGCTTAAGCAGCAGCCATGTCTCACTCCACGCTCCTGGGAAAGATCTCTCTCTCTCTCTCTCTCTCTCTCTCTCTCTCTGTCTGTCTGTCTGTCTGTCTGTCTGTCTGTCTGTCTGTCTCTCTCTCTCTCTCTCTGTGGGCAGCCAGTGCTGGCGATATCTGCCCGTCTCTATACTCAGAGTATGGTTGCTCAGTCTGTACCTCGTCATCTGTCGTCTTAGTTTAAAGTCTTTCACTGTACTCAGATATTCTGCAATTGTGTAATCTCTGTTTAGGGCCAAATAACATTCAAGTTTACTTTGTTTTTCTGTTGTTTCTTTCCAATAGGTTAGATACTTTTCTTGTTGTGCTTTTATAATTTGGTTGGGATGAATTTTGTGGATGGATGTTTTAGTGTCCTGATGCTGGATGTTGTTAGTAGTGTTAGTTTGTGTTTGCAGCTTCAGGATCATCTGAATCAGGGGACTTTGTTCAGGGTTCACTTCATGGTTTTTTAGGGCTTTAAAATGGTAAGAGTTGGGGTCGCTCATTTTTAGGGTATTGGCCTAATTCTGCCCTGCATGCGTTGTTCGGTGTGTTCCTCTGTACCCTGAGGATGCTCTTACAGAACTCAGCATGCAGGGCTTCTATCGGATTTTTGTCCCATTTTTCAAATTCATGATTTAGGAGAGGACCCCACACTTCACTGCCATATAATGCAATAGTTTCAATGACGGATTGGAATATTTTGAGCCAGATTCTAATTGGTATTTCAATTTGGATAGATTTTTTGATGGCGTAAAAGGCCCTTCTTGCTTTCTCTTTCAGTTCATTCACAGCCAAATTTAGTTTACCAGTTGCAGTTATTTTCAGCCTGAGGTATGTGTAGTTTGTGGCATGTTCGATTTTGGTCGTACCAAGGGTGAAATTGTGTCTCTTTCCCTGAAGTCTGGGTCTTTTCTGAAATGTTAGTATTATAGTTTTGTTAGTATTAATAGTCAGGGCCCAGGTCTGACAGAACTTGTGTAAGATGTCTAAGTTCTGCTGTAGACCCTCTTCTGTTGGAGACAGCAGAACCAGATCATCTGCAAACAGCAAGAACTTAATGTTGGAGTCATGTATTGTGAGGCCAGGTGCTGATGACTGTTCCAGGACTTTTGCCAATTCATTCATGTAGATATTGAAGAGGGTCTGTGATAGTGGACAGCCCTGCCTCACACCCCGCCCTTGAGAGAAGAATTCTGTTCGTTTATTTCCAATTTTAATTGCGCACTGATTGTTTGAATACATCGTTTTTATAATATTGTATGTTTTACCCTCATTACCTGATTCTAGAAGTTTTGACAGAAGACCTTCATGCCAAATTGAATCAAAGGCCTTCTGGAAATCTACAAAGCAAGCAAATATTTTGGTTTTGTTTTGTTAATGTATTTGTCGATCAGAGTGTGTAGAGTGAAGATGTGGTCTGTTGTTCTATAATTTGGTAAGAATCCAATTTGACTTTTGTTGAGGACGTTGTGCTCTGTAAGGAAGTGTGTAAGTCTGGTGTTGATGATGCTGCAGAACAGCTTCCCCAGATTACTGCTCACACAGATGCCTCTGTAATTGTTTGGGTCTTATTTGTCTCCACTCTTGAATATGGGCGTTATGAGTGCTCGGTTCCAGGCTTCAGGGAAATGACCAACACTCAGAACCAAGTTGAACAGTTTAATTATGGCCAATTGGAATTTATGATTAGTATTTTTAAGCATTTCATTTAGGATGCTGTCTGGTCCACTTGCCTTTTTGTTGGCAGGGCCTGGATTTTCTCCATCAGCTCTTTTTCTGTGATGGGGTAATCTAGTGGATTTTGGTATTTGCCAATTACATATTCTATGCTTGAATTTTGTATATATTTGTGCTTGTTCTGTACTCATGTTTATTTTGCTATAGAGTTGTTCAAAGTGATTTTTCCAGGTGTTTCCATTTTGTATAGTTATTTCTTCATGGTTCTTTTTATTTAGAAGGTTCCAGTTTTCCCAGAAACGGTTTGAATGGACAGATTCTTCAATTGTTTTGAGTTGATTTTGGATGTATTGTTCTTTCTTCTTTCTGAGTGTATTTTTATATTTTTTAAGCTCTTCATAATAATGAAGGCGTAAATCTGATCTGTCTGGTTGTCTGTGTTTTTGATTTGCAAGCTGTCTTAAATTTGTCCTTATTATTTTACAATCCGAATCAAACCATTTTTCGTTCTCTTGTTTTTGCTTATGAGTTTTCTTAGTGGTTTTGAGATTAGATATTGTTGCCAAATGATCAAATATGTCATTTATGTTTTGGTTTTACATCCCAGGCTGGATGAGTTAATGCCCTGAATATTCCACAGTGTGATTGTCAGTGGTTTCATCATGGGGTCAATAAAACAAATTTAACAATCCTCTAGAAAAGAACCAACCCAGCTAGAACCAGTATAATTTTTTTTTCTTATGTTTTTTATTTATTTACATTATGTAGACATTTTATTCATTTATTTATGCTGTATAATTATGCAGTGTAGTTGTTCAATCAGGTGTGGTTTACTCACAACTAGTCCATCAGCCGTGAGCAGATTAAGTTGAGCATGTCCTTGATCTCTCTTTTAGATTGGTGCTGTGGGTTTCATTTGGGCCTTTTAGGGCTGCAGCGTAGCTCCGTTGCTCTGGCTGTGGAGTAGGCCTCTGCTCTGTTGAGGTGTTGCTGTTCATCGACGGGGCTTCTCTGGGTCCTGGCTGGTTTTTCCGCTGCTGGTATGGTGGCACAAGGTTCTGGCGCTGCTGGCGGTGATGGGGTTCAGGGTGTTCATGTATAGGCGGGTGTGGAGGTCAAAAGCGTGGTTGTTGGAGTTCAGGATGTGGGTATAGCCGGGAAGGGTGAAGGTGTTTGGGCATAGGATGCTGTCGATGGAATGTCCAGGGCTTAGCTGGATGTGAGGGGAAGATGCTGTGTGATGATGCTGGGATGAGGCGTCTCCTTGGTTTAGGTTTGCTGGATTCTCTGTTGATCTCTGAGGACTGCCAGGGGTTCTGCCAAGGGCAACATCTTTAAGATTTTTAGCAAACACATTTACAGCGTCTCTCTCTCTCTCTATATCTCTGTCTGAAACAGGAAGAATGCTAGAGCTAACGAACTTCGCGTCAGTTGGTCCTTGCCTTCACGTCGTGCATTAAAATCCTGTATTTCACAACGAGAACAGGTTGGCTAGCCGTGCATTATCCCTTATGTAACGTATACTCTTTAACAGCAATTTAAATGGCAATATTTAAATGATGCCCTGGTTATTCTTGGTGTACCAAAAATGGTCCCACACTATCAACTTCAGACATTCTCTGGTGGAAAAAAAGCTTCGCTGTTTGGTTCCTCTGTCATAGTTAATCTAGTGCGTGTAGTAGATGTCACACCGGTTATAACGGTATCACCGTGGGGGTGGGTGGTTTACAATACCCTGTAAGCGCCGTGCGCGTTTTACTTTGACTTTAATATCAGCGGCAATTCTGCGTCAAGCACTGTTTAAATAAAATAAAAATCAGCAAATACTGTGGAACCAAATAAATGAGAACATCACATATATAGATCAGGGATGCCTAATAGATCGATCGCGAAGGCAATGCTGGAAGATCGCCCTTTAGGTCAGTGTTTCTCAACCAGGGGGCGAGAGATAAAACTACAATATAATATATTCAATAATATTATGACTGGCATGTTAAGTCATATAACAAAAAATATATAGCCTATACATAAATAAATAACAGTACCACCTCTCTACATATTCTACATATTCTGTGTTTCGGAGCAGCACATATTTCTCATAGCGCTGTGAATACAGACTGAACGGCGGCTCAAAAACTCTCTATGAGCACATGATACGCAAACTACAGCTCTCGGATGGATAAAAGAAACCAGTGTCACACTAATAGCCTAAAGTTTTGATGGAGACTATTGGAATCAGGGTAAAGATGATTACAGTGACATACAGGATCGTGCATTAGGCTCGCGTTATGTCCATTATGAATGATGCGCAAACGAACCGTGTGCGCTCTCGGCGCACTCATATTTCTGCTTGAATACAGCTCAGTATATTCACATAGTTGTTTTATAACGGATGCTTGCGTGTGTTGGAGCAGTTTGTGAGGATCAGTGGTGTTCATACGGGCACCAGACACTCCAAACAGCTTGTTTTTACAGAGGAACTACTGATGGCGTAGTGTATAATAAAAAAACAATATTTAATTTTGTATTATTACATTAATGCAATATAAAGATACATCCCAACAAGCCTTTTAAATTATTTATTTGATTTAATATTTATTTTATCATTTATTTACTTTTCACTTGGTAGATCTCGGTGAGTTTTCTCCCTGACTTATATTAATGTCAGACTCAGAAGTCAACAGGCTTAAAACGGGTGCTTTTACATTTTGTTTTGAAACTCTTCCGCATCGTCTTGTCTCACACCTCACTCTTCTTGTCAGTCATCTCTCTTCACGTGATAAATGAAATCTGATCTGTGATGTAGAGGTCTGCCCAGGACTGTTTTAGGTTTTATTCCGCACTCACCCGCTCCCGCAATATATTCACTGTTTGTTTACATTTCTGCTGAAGGACAGAGAGTTAGGCTAACAAATAAAAGTGTAGTCTGCACAACATTTTATTTATTTTATTCGTCTTTTCAAGAGTCTTTAATTTATTGACAAAAAAATGTCAATTACATTTTGCTGCCAACACGGAATAAAGTGTCATAGAGAGAAAAAATAAATGTAATCCATATATTGTATTTGTTTTGTCAGGATACAATTCGTTTAGGCTAACATTCAGCCTACAACACAATAGGAAAAAATTGTAGGTTTAGCCTAAAATCTATTTTATTCGACTTTTCAAAATACTAAATTAATTTAACATCTTGCTGTTAACACAGTGAAAAGTGCAGCAGAGAAAAATAAATAAATTCAACACAGTCTGTCATTTAAAATGATAGAATAAGCATAATACAAAAAAAGAAAAAAGGAAAGACGAGTTGAATGTCCTTCAAGGACATCGCATTCACACTCCATCTTTATTCTGCTCTGTCACTCATCACAACCTGTCTGTTCTGTCTGAGAGCCGTATATTATATCTGCTATGCTGCTCTGAGCATCGTTACACATGCTGTGCTCAGACCCCGCAAATAAAGCGAAGCACTGGTTCATGTGAGCAGCGCACGCATAACTGTCTTTGAGTGCAGGCTGTACCGGAGCTTGATAAGAATAAAGCGCTGGTATGCTGTTCTGAAAGGACGTCGGGAACGGGATATAGTTAGTCCACCCGCTCCCATTCATATTGCACCAGAGTTACCGACCGTTACCGCGTTTTATTCAGGAAATTAATTTAATCCCGCGGCGCATGAAATCTGGTCGGGACAGCCGCAGCAATGCAGATCTAGACTGCTGTGATGCACGACTCTCGTTCGTTCGGTGCACTGCATTGAGAAGCAGCGTTCAGTTTTAATTGTAGTGTCCTCTAACTGAACGAAATTATTTTTATTACTATTAAAAAAATCTAAACGATGGTGAGGGACGGTGCCACGGTGGGCAAGTGACGTAACGGTGTTGCGGCTTAACACCGGTATAACCGTCATCACCGTCTATCGCGGCAAGCCTACGCTAGTGTAACTTTTTTGTTTTGTTTTGCGCAAGCTGCAACAGTTCCGTTCCGTGCAACAGAAACACTCGGTTTAGCGGAGCATTTACGATTAATTAACCGTGACGTTTTAAAGCGCGGTTAATAGTAAAACCAGTTAATCGCTGCATCCCTACACACAGTGTACTTTTTAAGACATATTACAGTTATCAATGCACATTATACACAGTATGTACACATTCTACTTTATGTACACATGTATACACAATAATATGTGAAGGTGCAACAGATTTTACATAGGCCGGATATGCAATGTCATGGATGTACGTTGCATGGTATCCAGTGGTAGCAAATAGGTTGATGTGTTTGTGTAGTGTGTGTTAAAGTGCAGTATATGGCATACCGTAAAGTGGGAGTGTGCTGTGGGGTGTATTAGTTGTTTCTGTTCATTAGCCTGATAGCATGAGGGAAAAAGCTATCCCTCAGTCGGCTAGTGCAGGATCGGATGCTGTGAAGACGTCTTCCTAAGGGCAGCAGAGAGAGCAGTTTGTGGGACGGGTGGCTGGAGTCTTTGATAATCCTCCTGGCTTTCCTTGTACACCGCCTGGTGTAGATGTCCTGGAGGGAGGGAAGCTCACCTCCAACAATGTGGCGGGCAGTTCGCACGACCCTTTGCAGAGCCCTGCGGTTGCCAGCGGTGCTGTTTCCAAACCAGGCGGTGATACAGCCGGTCAGGATGCTCTCCACAGTGCAGGTGTAGAAGGACCTGAGGATTCTGGGGCTCGTTCCAAACTTCCTCAGCCGTCTCAGGAAGAAGAGACGCTGATGTGCCTTCTTCAGCACTGCATCTGTGTGAGCAGACCATGTGAGATCCTCGGTGATGTGAACGCTGAGGAACTTAAAGCTGTTTACCCGCTCCACAGGTGTCTTGTCGATGGTGATGGGTGTGTGTTCTCTGCTCTGTTTCCTGAAATCCACCACCAGCTCCTTGGTCTTGTCGATGTTGAGTGAGAGGTGGTTCTCCTGACACCATTTAGTCTGGGTACTCACCTCCTCTCTGTAGGACGTCTCATCGTTGTCGGTGATCAGGCCTATCACTGTTGTGTCATCAGCAAATTTGACGATGACATTGGAGCTGTGTGTTGCTGTACAGTCGTGTGTGTACAGGGAGTACTGGAGTGGGCTGAGGACGCAGCCCTGTGGTGCACCAGTGTTGAGGATCAGGGGGGATGATGTGTTGTTGCCCATTCTGACCACCTGACTTCTGCCTGTCAGGAAGTCCACGATCCATCTGCACAGAGATCTGTTCAGTCCTTGAGTCTGGAGCTTCGCAACCAGTGTTCGCAATAATTGTTTGGAAATATGAATTCTGATTGGATGAGCCACATTTAAAGCCGATATACTCTCACTTGGGACCACAGACCTGAACTCACTCAACATTAGTTTATAGACTGATATTTGTTTGTTACACTAATCATTTTACTTTCTATTTATTTTTATTATTAATAAATGCTGACCCCCGAACCGTGACATCTGTGTACGGTGCCACCCCTAATATTCCTATTTTCCATTTTAATTTTGAAGTTTTAGCAATTGTTATGTTTTAGACATTTTTGTCTACATTTTTTTGACATTTAGTATTCATTCATTTTATCATTTATATTTTTTTCATTTTCATTTTGTAAACATTTTAACAGTTTTGTTGTATTAATAATTTTTAGGTTTCTTTAAATATCTCTTTATTTTTTTATTGCATTTAAAAAAAGACGTGTGCGTGTTCTAGTACGACATAATGCAGATCTCACTCTCTTCCAGGTACGTTTACATCGCTGAATAAATCTCTCTACAGAGGGAACGGGGGACTGGGATTCTTGGGAAGCGAAAAGAGGCGGTTGGTAACCAAGACAACACTCAAATGGAGACAACCCAGTAGCGGACAAGGGAAGAGAATTATGAGCATACTCAGCTCAGGCCAATTGATCGCACCATGACGCGGGAGTGCGTGATGTTAAGCTACGCAGCATGCGACCGAGAATTTGATTGGTCCTTTCGGCTTGCCCATTGGTCTGTGGATGGAATCCTGACGACAGAGCAGGGGAGGCCCCTCTCTGATGACAGAACTCCTTCCAGAACTGAGAGGCGAATTGAGGCCCTCTGTCAGACACAATGTCCGAAGGAAGACCATGAATCCTAAACACATGGTCTACCATGACTTGCGCGGTCTCACGGGCGGACGGTAGCTTAGGAAGAGGGATAAAATGGGCAGCCTTAGAAAAACGATCCACCACGGTGAGGATAACCGTATTACCTGCCGAAAGTGGAAGACCGGTCACAAAATCCAATGCAATGTGTGACCACGGACGTGATGGAATGGGGAGGGGCCTGAGAAGACCTGCCGGTGGTGAGTTACTAGACTTAGTCTGGGCACAAACATGACACGAAGCAACAAAGCGCCGAACGTCGCGTTCTGGTGGGCCACCAAAAACGTTGACCGATCGCGGCTAAAGTACCCCTAACTCCCGGGTGTGCCATCAATTTGGAAGAGTGCCCCCAGCGAAGGACCGTGGAACGAATGACCTCAGGAATGAATAACGTTCCCTCAGGAGCGCAGGCTGGTCTGGTGACCTGCAAAAGAGCCCTTCTCACAGCCTGTTCCACTCCCCAGGAGGCAGCCCCGACCACACAACGCTGAGGTAAAATATTCTCAGTGGTCGGGGAAACCTCTGACGAGCCGAACTGGCGTGAGAGGGCGTCAGGTTTCAGATTCTTAGAGCCGGGTCTAAACGAGATCGTAAAATCGAAACGGCCGAAGAAAAGAGCCCAATGAGCCTGACGGGCGTTAAGTCTCTTAGCGGAACGGATGTACTCCAAATTCTGATGATCCGTCCAGACAATGAATGGCACGCTGGCTCCCTCGAGCCAGTGTTGCCACTCACCAAGAGCCAGACGGATCGCCAAAAGTTCTCGGTTACCGACGTCGTAATTGTGCTCCGTGGACGAAAGGCGATGGGAGTAAAAGGCGCACGGATGTACCTTGTTGTCAAGGGACAAACGTTGCGATAAGATGGCACCCACCCCGACGTCGGAAGCATCAACCTCAACTATAAACTGTCTCTCGGGATCAGGAGTGATGAGGATGGGAGGGGAGGTAAACAAACCCTTAAGCCGCTCGAACGCATCCTGAGCAGCCCTGGACCAAGAAAAGTGAGTCTTAGAAGAGGTGAGAGTAGTAAGCGGAGCGGCAACACGACTAAAATCCCTGATAAAACGACGGTAAAAATTGGCAAACCGCTGAAGCGCGACTCGCGTATCAGGAACAGGCCAATCAATGACAGCACGAACCTTGTCAGGGTCCATGCTGATCCCCTCCTCCGAAACCACCGAACCGAGAAACGTGACAGACTGGGCATGAAACATGCACTTCTCTGCCTTGACAAACATGCGGTTCTCAAGTAAACGTTGTAAAACTCGGCGGACGTGTTGCACGTGTACCTGGAGAGTAGGTGAGAAAATGAGAATCTCGTCCAAATACACAAACACAAAGATATTGAGCATATCTCTCAAGACATCATTAACTAAAGCCTGAAAAACAGCGGGAGCGTTGACAAGCCCGAACGGTAAAACCCGGTACTCAAAGTGACCGATGGGAGTGTTAAACGCGGTCTTTCACTCGTCTCCTTGCTTAATACGTACCAAGTGGTAGGCATTGCGTAAGTCTATTTGTGAAAACCTTTGCGCCCTGTAGGATCTCGAAGGCTGACGACATAAGAGGCAAAGGATAGCGATTCTTGACTGTTATGACGTTTAACCCCCAATAATCAATACAGGGACGCAAAGACCCATCCTTCTTTTTCACAAAGAAAAACCCCGCCCCGGCAGGAGAGGAGGAAGGATCAATAATGCCTGCGGCGAGGGACTCTGTGAGGTAATTCTCCAAAGCCCCCCGCTCGGGCGCCGAGAGAGAGTATAGTCGGCCATGGGGTGGCACGGTACCCGGAAGAAGCTCAATGCTGCAGTCATAAGGGCGATGAGGAGGCAGAGAGGTGGCCCGGGAACGGCTGAAGACCGCCCGCAGATCGTGGTACTCCTCCGGAACTCCAAACAAATCACCAGGCTCCTCCTGAAACACAGACACAGAAGAAACAGCAGGAACAGCAGAAACTAAACAGTTAACATGACATGACAAATTCCAAGAATGAACAGATCCCTTAACCCAGTCAATCTGAGGATTATGCTGGGTAAGCCAAGGATGCCCTAGAACAATCGGAGTATAAGGGGACTGGAAAACAAAAAAATAAATAGTCTCTCTGTGATTTCCTGAGACAGTAAGGCTCACCGGGCAGGTGATGCGACGAACTGTAGAAAGTGCCCTGCCATCAAGCGTAAAGCCGGTGGTAGTGTCGTTGAGGTCCAGCAGGGGGATCCCTTGTTCTATGGCCCATCTCTCATCAATGAAACTGCCCTCAGCCCCTGAATCGATGAGCCCGAGACCGTTGACAGTAATGCCAGCCCATCGGATAACAACAGAGATAGTCGTACGAGACCTGGGTAGAGAGGAAATGACAGTAGCGCTCGCCAGTACTCCTCCGTCTACTGGCGAGCTCTGGCTTTTAACGGACATGAAGCAGCAAAATGTCCATTTGCGCCGCAGTAAAGGCAGAGGTGACTCCGAATTCGCCGCTCTCGTTCCTCTGCAGAGATGCGAACCCCTCCCAGCTGCATGGGTTCGGGGTCAGAACAGAGAGGAGAAGATACCACGGCTGGTGTCAAGGTCTCCAGTGGTCTTGAAACGGGACCTCGAACCCGCTGCCGTTGCTCGAAGCACCTGTCCAGGCGAATACCCAGCTCGATGAGCTGATCCAATTGAGCCGGCGGACCACGCGCATAGATCTCCTCCTTGAGATCCATGTTGAGCCCCTCCAAAAAACGCGCGACCAGCGCGAGCTCATTCCACTCACTGTGGAGAGCATCCTCACACGTAGCCAAAGTACGAAACTCAATGGCAAAATCGGCGACTGACCTTCTGCCCTGATGGAGCGTAGTGAGAAGACGTGAAGCCTCGCAACCGAAAACAGAACGATCAAAAATCTTGATCATCTCCTCCTTGAAGAGCTCGTAACGGCCAAAGCAAGAAGTCCGTGCCTCCCAAGCAGAGGTTCCCCATTCACGCGCTCGCCCCGTGAGAAGTGAGAGTACAAAGGCGATCCGAGCGGGGTCTCCCGCATACGTCTGGGGCTGGAGAGAAAAAACAACCTCGCATTGAGTTAGAAAAGCCCTGCATTCAGTAGGCTCACCAGCATAACAGGGAGGGTTGTTAATACGCGGCTCATGGAGTGGGTAACGGCGGGGATCTGCTGATGGATCCTGGTAGAGCATAAGCAGACGCGATGATAAGTCCGTCATCTGAGCGGTCAAGCCCTCAACAGCGAGACGGGCAGTGGACAGCTCCTCCTCATGTCTGCCGAGCATAACTCCCTGCATCTCCATCGCTGACCGGAGTGGTTCCTCCTTTGCTGGATCCATGAAGGTGGTCGGATTACGGTAGAATGGAAGGATCCAAACGCAAAAGGATAGTAAACACAGTCTTTAATGAAGGAGCAAAAAACAAGGCAGTCTATCGTGCGTAGACGCAGAACTGAGAAAATACAAAACAAAACTTGAAGACGATGATCCAAGGGACATCAGTCTAGGAAGACTTTGTGGAACCGGACTAACTGGAAGCGGCAGCAGGACACCGAGAAAGAACCAGAAACTCTCAGCATCTCCAGGCGAGACAAGACATGGTACGAGATCTTAATACTATGATAAACAAGAGAACACATTCAATGCACGACATACAATAATCCGACAGAGAGCCGCAAGCACAGCCGCTGTAAATAGAGGGAATGATTAGGCAAGGCAAGGCAAGTTTATTTGTATAGCACATTTCATACACATTGGTAATTCAAAGTGCTTTACATAAAAGAAAGTGAAATAATCATTCACAGCAATAAAAACAAGGAGTTAAAAATAATAAAATAAGGAAATTTAAAATGATATAGAAATTGATTTAAAATGAGATTTAAAACAGTTAAATAGAAAATGATTATACATAAAATAATGCAGTCAGTTCGGACGTAGCACAGTGCTCATTCAACAAATGCACAGCTAAATAGATGAGTTTTGAGTCTGGATTTAAATGTGGCTAATGTTTTAGCACATCTGATCTCTTCTGGAAGCTGGTTCCAGCTGCGGGCGGCATAATAGCTAAAAGCGGACTCCCCTTGTTTTGTGTGAACCCTTGGTATTTCTAACTGACTCGATCCTAATGATCTGAGTGGTCTGTTAGGTTTATATTCAGTGAGCATATCTGACATATATTTAGGTCCTAGGCCATTGAGCGACTTATAAACGAGTAGAAGTACTTTAAAATCGATCCTAAATGTAACTGGAAGCCAGTGTAAGGACCTGAGGACTGGTGTGATATGCTCAGATTTTCTGGTTCTAGTCAGAATCCTGGCAGCAGCGTTCTGGATGAGCTGCAGCTGTCTAATGGTCTTCTTTGGAAGGCCGGTGAGGAGACCATTACAATAATCCACCCTGCTGGTGATAAAGGCATGAACAAGTTTCTCCAAGTCATGACTGGAAACAAAACATCTAATTCTTGCAATGTTTTTGAGATGATAGTATGCTGATTTAGTTACTGCTTTGACATGACTACTAAAGCTAAGGTCTGTCTCCAGAATCACCCCAAGATTTCTGACTTGATTTTTAGTTGTTTGACCCCTAGAGTCAAGGTATGCATTCACCTTGAGAACTTCATCTTTGTTTCCAAATGCAATTACTTCAGTTTTCTCCTTGTTTAACTGAAGAAAGTTTTGGCACATCCAACTGTTAATTTCATCAATGCATTGGCAGAGGGAGTCAATGGGGCTATAATCATTTGGAGATAAGGCTAGGTAGATCTGGGTATCATCAGCATAGCTGTGATAGGCAATTTGGTTCTTCCTCATTATCTGACTTAGTGGGAGCATATACAGGCTAAACAACAGCGGTGCAAGAATTGAGCCCTGTGGGACTCCACATGTCATGGACGTCCACTTAGACTTATGCTCTCCTATACTCACATAATAACCTCTCCCTTCTAAGTATGACCTGAACCATTTGAGTGCCATCCCAGAAAGCCCGACCCAGTTTTCCAGTCTCTCTAGAAGTATGTTATGATCGACAGTGTCAAACGCAGCACTAAGATCTAGTAGTACCAGCACTGATATTTTGCCAGAATCAGAATTAAAGCGAATATCATTTATTATCTTAATGAGTGCTGTCTCTGTGCTGTGATGCACGCGGAAACCAGATTGAAAATGATCCAGGAATCCATTTGAGTTTAAGTAGTTGTTCAGCTGATTAAAAACTACCTTTTCAATAATCTTACCTATGAAAGGAAGATTTGATATTGGTCTATAGTTGCTCAACACAGTGATATCAAGATTG
Organism: Schizopygopsis malacanthus; assembly: GCA_027474115.1. NCBI lineage: Eukaryota > Metazoa > Chordata > Actinopteri > Cypriniformes > Cyprinidae > Schizopygopsis > Schizopygopsis malacanthus. The sequence goes on from JAPDDM010000121.1 coordinate 79,066, forward strand.
CGCTTTTTCAGAAGGGGCTTAACAACTGCAGTTTTCAGGGAGTTTGGAAAAGTCCCAGAAAGAAGTGAGGTGTTCACCACTTCTAAGAGATCTGCTTCTAAACAGTTAAGCACACCTTTGAAAAAAGATGTGGGAAGTGTGTCAAGATAGCAGGTTGATGATTTAAGATGCTGTACTATTTCTTCCAATATTTTGCTATCAATTGTTTTAAAAACAGACATAGTCACTTCTTTTTGAGATTGCTGTCGAATCTGTGTGACCCCTGTATTACAGGAAGACGTGCCAATCTCCTTCCTGATATTACTGATCTTCTCTGAAAAGAAGGAAGCAAACTCATTGCATTTGCTGTCCGAGAGCATTTCACTGGGAATCTGACTTGGGGGGTTTGTCAGTCTCTCAACAGTAGCAAAAAGAGTGCGAGTGTTGTTTAAATTACTGTTTATAAGGTTTGAGAAGAAGGTCTGTCTAGCTGTGGCTAGTTCCAAATTAAAAGCATGAAGGCTGTCTTTATAGATGCTATAGTGTATTTCTAGTTTCGTCTTCCGCCACATCCGCTCAGCTTTTCTGCATTGTCTTTTCATATTCTGAACTGCTGTTGATTTTCTCCAAAATGATTTTTGTCTGCCATTCTTCTTGCTGACCTTTATCGGTGCAATATCATCAATAACATTCTTAACTTTTGAGTCAAATGAATCCAGGAGAAGATCAACAGAGTCTGCAGAAATGCTTGGTGTTAAAGATATTGCCTTCATAAATAGCACACTAGTGTTCTCATTAATGCATCTCTTTCTGACAGAGACAGATCTAGATTCAGTGGTGACAGAGATCAATATATCAAAGAAAATACAGAAGTGATCAGACAGAGCTACATCCTTAATGACAATGGATGAAATGTTTAGACCTCTACTTATGAGTAAATCTAGAGTGTGTCCACGATTGTGTGTCGGTCCGTGCACATGCTGAATCAGGTCAAAAGTGTTTAAAACAGTTATAATTTCTTTTGTAGTTTTGATTTCAGCATTATCTATGTGAATATTAAAATCCCCTGCAATAGCAAAATAGTCAAACTCTGAGGAAGTCATTGATAACAGTTCTGTGAACTCTTCAACAAAGGCTGGGGAGTATTTTGGGGGCCTGTAGATGATGATAAACAGAATGCGTGGGGCACCTTTCAGCACAATACCTAGATATTCAAAAGACAAGTACTGACCAAATGACACTTGCTTGCATTGATAAACATCTTTAAACAGAGCAGCTACACCTCCACCTCTCCTGACAGTTCTGCAGACACTTATAAAATTAAAGTTAGGAGGGGCTGTTTCAGTGAGGACTGTTGCACTGCAGTTGTCTTCTAGCCATGTTTCAATTAGAAACATAAAATCCAGGTTGTTTGTGGTTATTAAATCATTGATCACAAATGATTTATTTTTTAGTGAGCGAGTGTTTAAAAATGCTAACTTGATGGAATTAAATTTTGTCTCTACAGCAATCTTAGACTGATGCATAACAGGCCTTAGATTAGATGGGTCAGCCGTACGCCTTTTGAAGGCCTTAGACCTTCTATCACGTGATAAAACAGAAATAGAGAAGGCTACAGGCACACTGGGTTCCCGCTTGTATTGTAAACGTTCGTGAATGTTGTTGCTAATGTAGCGGGGACCCGACACATATCACTGAGAGCTGTTATCAGTTGTTTTTGGTTCACCTACAGCAGATGGAGGAGGGTTTGGGCCCTTGCGTTGTGGCAGCGGTCGGAGAGCTCTCACAGGAGGAGGCGGGAGAGCTGAGCCTGCCGTCTTTGGTGGTTGGGGGGCCCGCCGTTTTTTAGTTGATATCTGCGGGCTTGCAGAGAGTTTGGTCCCAGCATACACCAATTCCTCCATTTTCTGTGAAAAGCTTAGAAGTGGGGATGCAGGAGAGAGGGATAGAGTGTCTGGTGAGCGGGGCATGTTCTGTCCAGGTGCTGGAGAGAGGGATAGTGTGTCTGGTGAGCGGGGCTCTAGCTCTGATGTTTCCGGTGACTGTAATGTGTTGTCATGGCATCCCAGGCTGTTTTCCAGAAAGTTGTCTTTGGGTGCTGAGTCTTGGAGCTGTTGTGATACGTCACAGTCTGCATGTGATGAGCTCTGTGGGCAGGGCTCAGCCGGGATGTCCATGAGCAGTGTTTGTTTTGGCTGTGTGGCGTTATCAGTATCCTTGTGGGATTCTTCAACCACATAATGACTCGGAAGCTGATATGAAGTCCTGTGGTCACTCATATTCTGTCCAGGTGACTGTCTGAGTGGATTGACACACACCACTGAAGGATGACGGAGGGAGAAATAGAAATTGTCCTTTAGCACTCTTGCACCAAGTTTGTTTGGGTGGAGGCCATCCAGTTTATACAGTTGTCTGTGTCCCCAGAAAATATTGAAGTTGTCGATGAAGTTGACTCCTTTTGTACTGCAGGTTCTTTGTAGCCATGTATTCAGCCCAAGCAACCGTGAAAACATGTTAGTTCCCCTCGCTGGGAGTGGTCCACTGATGAACGACTGAACTTCAAGTCTTTGAAGTGTTTCAAAGAGTTCACTGAAATCTTGCTTTAGCAGTTCTGACTGCCTTTTCCGAATATCATTCTTCCCCACATGGATGATGACTCGATTTGCAGTCTTGTGCTTCATCACAATGCTCCGAAGTTCCTTGTTCACATCAGAAACGGTTGCTTGAGGAAAGCAGCAGGTAGTAGCAGTCCTGCTACTGACGTTTCTAATAATAGAGTCGCCCACTATCAGAGTCCTGGGCTCGGCTGTGCTCTGAGCTGAATGCCGCTGTCTGCTCGACCTTGAGCGCCTGTTAGTAGCAATGTTAGCTGCTGGCTGATTCGATCCGAGTTTTGTCATATTTTGGGATTCCTCATCCACATTCATCAGTGCTTCAAATCTGTTCTCAAGATGTATAGGGGGTTGTAGAATACCAGTGCTTACAAGTCTTGTCATAGCCGTATCTGGGCTGAGTGAGTGAGTGAGTGAGTGAGTGAGATTAGATGAGTGAGAACAGGTGTCACTGCAAAGCAGCGCGAACGCTGATTGAAATGACAAACAGGTGGGGAAGAGAGAGAGAGGTGAATGTGTCTGTATGCATGTGTGAGAGTGTGTGTGTGAACAACAGAGTGTGAGAGAGAGAAAAAGAAGCAAACCCAGATCATGACATTCTCTTTGACATCTACATGATTATTATTTTGAATTTAAATAACATAAATGTTAACTGATAATAAAAACAAAATCTGTTTTATTTCAGATTTTGTTTAAAGTACTAAAATGACTAAAACAACAACTAAAATAGAAATAAAAAGCTAATATAAATAAAAAACAGAACTAAATTAAATACAACTATAACTAAAATTATAATTAAATTGGATAATAAAAAAATGAAAACTGATTCAAAATGAAGAGTTAATTTGCAAAAACGGATAACGTCTCAGGTTACGTCTGTAAACATGGTTCCCCGAATGGGGAACTTCAAACTGGGTCCCCTAGGGGTCGCTATGGGGAACGCCCTCAGCGTGACTCGTGTCTGAAGATACATATGTAAAAACACCACCTGTTGGCCGGCGACAGCCCATGACGTCACTACCGGCGCAACCACAATATAAGAGCCGCCGGGAGAATACATCATCCGCTTCTTCGTCTGAAGCTTGCGTCCAAAGCATTGTCCAAAGCCTAGGGGACGCAGTGTCTCTTTCCCCATTCGGGGAACCATGGTTACATACGTCACCTGAGACGTTCCCCTCCATGGAAACTTCGAACTGCGTCCCCTAGGGGTCGCTACGGGGAACGTTATACCCACTTCACCATGCTGAGGGGAGTGCAAGCCAATTTCGCGCAAAAGGCGAGCACTAAGCCAACTCTACCCGGCTAAGGGAGTTGCCCCTGGGACGGTTGATGGCTGTCAGTGATATCATCCCCTTCGGCCAAAGGCCCGGGCTGCATACCCTAGTACTTACCTGCTAGGTGCCGGGATTACCGGACCAAGGGTAGAGCTCAAAGTCTTGGAATCAGAGAAAGATTCCTTTAAGGGGATATGGCCAAGCACCTGGTCACTAGGTCCTGGCCGATCACTCAGGGGTTACCACTTTCTCTGCACAAGCTTACTGAGGGAACTGTCTCAACAGATCTCTTGGTAGCGTACACCCCTTTGTTTTTTTTGTTTTTTTTTACCCAAAATATTGGGGCAGAAGGAGTGGGGCCCAAGGCACAACCGGGGCCTAACCAGCTCAAAAAAGGGCCCGAAGCTGCGCACGTAACCCTACCCTTACGGGATTTTAGAAATAGGTGACCCTCTAGGTGAGGGTCACCAATGCTAGCTCTACCGACAGCGAGCTCTGGAGAGCGGAGAACTCATTCCTCAGAATGAGAGGGAACTCAGACGCTCAGAAGGGAGCGGCATGCTCAAAGGTGACCCTCTAGGTGAGGGGAGCAATGCTGGCTCTACCAACAATGAGCTCTGGAGAGCGGGGAACTCATTCCTCAGAATGAGAGGGAACTCCGCCGCTCAGAAGGGAGCGGCAAGCTCATAGGTGACCCTCTAGGTGAGGGGAGCAATGCTAGCTCTACCGACAGCGAGCTCTGGAGAGCGGAGAACTCATTCCTCAGAATGAGAGGGAACTCAGACGCTCAGAAGGGAGCGGCATACTCATAGGTAACCCTCTTAAGGTGAGGGGAGTAATGCTGAGAGAACACATCTGCTCTGTGCTGCCTGCTTCACTGGACCCACTACAATTTGCATACCGCAGTAACCGTTCCACAGACGATGCTATTGCCTTCACCCTGCACACTGCTCTCTCCCACCTGGAAAATAAGAACACCTATGTGAGGATCCTGTTCGTGGATTATAGTTCGGCATTTAACACCATAGTGCCTGCCACACTGGTTGCGAAGCTCCAGACTCTAGGACTGAACAGATCTCTGTGCAGCTGGATCCTGGACTTCCTGACAGGCAGAAGTCAGGTGGTCAGAATGGGCAACAACACATCATCTCCCCTGATCCTCAACACTGGTGCACCGCAGGGTTGCGTCCTCAGCCCACTCCTGTACTCCCTGTACACACACGACTGTACAGCAACACACAGCTCCAATGTCATCGTCAAATTTGCTGATGACACAACGGTGATAGGCCTGATCACCGACAACAATGAGACGGCCTACAGAGAGGAGGTGAATACCCTGACTAAATGGTGTCAGGAGAACCACCTCTCACTCAACATCGACAAGACCAAGGAGCTGGTGGTGGATTACAGGAGACAGAGCAGAGAACACACACCCATCACCATCGACAAGACATCAGTGGAGTGGGTAAACAGCTTTAAGTTCCTCGGCGTTCACATCACCGAGGATCTCACATGGTCTGCTCACACAGATGCAGTGCTGAAGAAGGCACATCAGCGTCTCTTCTTCCTGAGATGGCTGAGGAAGTTTGGAACGAGCCCCAGAATCCTCCGGTCCTTCTACACCTGCACTGTGGAGAGCATCCTGACCGGCTGCCTGGTTTGGAAACAGCACCGCTGGCAACCGCAGGGCTCTGCAAAGGGTCGTGCGAACTGCCCGCCACATTGTTGGAGGTGAGCTTCCCTCCCTCCAGGATATCTACACCAGGCGGTGTACAAGGAAAGCCCGGAGGATTATTAAAGACTCCAGCCACCCGTCCCACAGACTGCTCTCTCTGTTGCCCTCAGGGCGACGTTTCCGCAGCATCCGATCCCGCACTAGCCGACTGAGGGACAGCTTTTTCCCTCAGGCTATCAGGCTAATGAACAGTCAGAAATAACTCGCCTACATCACACTCCCACTCACACAACATGCCATGCACTGCACTTTAACACAGTTCAACTGGACTACACGCACACACTGCACTAACACATCTGCTATCACTGGACACCATACAATGCACATCCACGTCACTGCATATGCATAATCTGTTGCACCTTTGCACAACTATCTGCTGCTCAACCAATCTGCTGTTAATTTATAATCTGTTGCACCTTCACATTATTACTATGTATAGACTACATAATGTATAGATAATGTACATAATGTAGATGTGCCCATACGGTGTATAATGTGTAGTTGATAACTAAGTATGTCTTTATAGTACACTATGTGTACTGAGTATATGTATGTGTATTTTGCACATTGTCTTCTGTACAGTCTGTAAATATGTACTGTCCATATGTACATTTTTATTTTTTTTTGCACTGTCTGGAGCACGCTCGTAAGAATTTCACTCACCAAGGCACTTGTGCTGTGGTGATGTGACAATAAAAGTAATTTGATTTGATTTGGCTTTACCGACAGCGAGCTCTGGAGAGCGGAGAACTCATTCCTCAGAATGAGAGGGAACTCAGATGCTCAGAAGGGAGCGGCATGCTCATAGGTGACCCTCTAGGTGAGGGGAGCACTGCTAGGTCTACCGACAATGAGCTCTGGAGGACGGAGAACTCATTCCTCAGAATGAGAGGGAATTCACCTTTTTGTTTTGTTTTTTGTCCTGGCTTAGCAGGAAATTTCCACCTAACCTCGGTCAGGTGGAGTTTACGGTGGTTACAGGGAATTAGAGAGGAATAAGAGGGCTTGCCTCTCTCTGACCCTAGCTGCAGGTGGGGGAGGGGCACAAGTCGCGAGTCTAGCCTTCTGAGCCCATCTCTGATCCTCAGACCGAGATGGGCTAGGACCCCCTGCTGCTGCATATGCCCTGCCATTTAAGTGAGATTCAGGGGCTTAGATGGCCTTGAGAGAGGATGTCTCGCCACAGAGAGATAAGTTGGTTATCATCTCTTGCACAGGGGGCATCCCCTCATAGCCATTTTCACGCATCCCCTCAGTGTCAGCATAACTAGTATGCTGAAACCTATGAATACGAGAAAAAATAGCTTTTTCCACTCCTTCTCAACCTCCACATTGAGATTTTATGAAGAAAGGAAGGCTCACTCGAGCTGGGGGTTTATGGCCAGAAAGATTTATTTTTATGATCCATAACCTCCAAAAACGTTCTCATATTCAGTGCAGGAGGATTGAGAGGGTTCAGTCTCAACTTCCTCGCCCTCAAACATCTCCTGCTCTTCCTGGGCATAACCCAGCAGAGCACTAGCCGCTGAATCTGATGATGTTAGAAAGATCGCATCATCACAATCCAGCAGCTCACTCTCGTTCTCGGCCGACGCCAACAGGTGGTGTTTTTACATATGAATCTTCAGACACGAGTCACGCTGAGGGCGTTCCCCGTAGCGACCCCTAGGGGACGCAGTTTGAAGTTCCCATGGAGGGGAACTCCATTTTTTTTTTTTTTTAAGAAATCACTATTTTTATTGCGCACTCCAAGTAATATCAATCAAACTGCAGTTAGGTATTTTGATTAAGTAATAATAACTTAAACAAATACGGGTCATTTACGAAATTAAAGTTCATTGAAAGTATGTTTCTTTTTTTTTTTACATCAAAAGTGTGTTTTATAGCAAAAGCAGGTAACTCATCATTTCATGTGTTAGAGTTAAAAAAAAACACTGGTTTAATCTTTCAAATCTCTTCAGATGACGATGTAGATGCCTGACAAGCGTTGTTGTTATGGATGTGATTACACACAATACACAGAGCTTTTCTCTCAGCATTGTAACGCGCTGCTTTCACAAGGATCCGTGAAAACGTTTCAGCTTTTATTTTCCTTTTACTCCCTGAATAAGATATACCAGGTTCATCAAGTTTGTCGAAATCATCCATCCTCAATCACTTTTAGTCAGCTTTGACAAAACTCCTCTCAGCTAGCACGTCTTTTCAAAATGAAAGCCTTGTCACCTGACCTGAATACAGCGCGCTGATTCGCTACAATGGACTTATCAGGTTCTGTTCAACAACAAGGGCGCTTCAGCAGCTGTCGGCTTCTGCAGTAAAACGTGAACTTGCAATGTCTTGAAAAATTGGACAATACCGGCTTTTTGACAAAACGTGTTTAAGGTTATATGTGGAGAATAATGCACGGCAATTTTTTTTATGTGTCGTTTATCGGTTTTTGCAAATAAACTATTGAAATATTGATCAAAACTGTAAAAGTATATTAATGCTTCCACATTTTGAATACAGTTATAGTTAACTAAAATGTAAATAATTTCATTATATATAATGAATATACAGGTGCTGGTCATATAATTAGAATATCATCAAAAAGTTGATTTATTTCACTAATTCCATTCAAAAAGTGAAACTTGTATAATGTATACATTCATTCTACGCAGACTGATATATTTCAAGTGTTTATTTCTTTTAATTTTGATGATTATAAGTGACAACTAATGAAAACCCCAAATTCAGTATCTCAGAAAATTAGAATATTACTTAAGACCAATACAAAGAAAGGATTTTTAGGAATCTTGGCCAACTGAAAAGTATGAACATGAAAAGTATGAGCATATACAGCACTCAGTACTTAGTTGGGGCTCCTTTTGCCTGAATTACTGCAGCAATGCGGCGTGGCATGGAGTCGTTCAGTCTGTGGCACTGCTCAGGTGTTATGAGAGCCCAGGTTGCTCTGATAGTGGCCTTCAGCTCTTCTGCATTGTTTGTTCTGGCATATCGCATCTTCCTCTTAACAATACCCCATATATTGTCTATGGGGTTAAGGTCAGGCGAGTTTGCTGGCCAATTAAGAACAGGGATACCATGGTCCTTAAATCAGGTACTGGTAGCTTTGGCACTGTGTGCAGGTGCCAAGTCCTGTTGGAAAATGAAATCTGCATCTCCATAAAGTTGGTCAGCAGCAGGAAGCATGAAGTGCTCTAAAACTTCCTGGTATACGGCTGTGTTGACCTTGGACCTCAGAAAACACAGTGGACCAACACCAGCAGATGACATGGCACACCAAACCATCACTGACTGTGGAAACTTTACACTGGACCTCAAGCAACGTGGATTCTGTGCCTCTCCTCTCTTCCTCCATACTCTAGGACCCTGATTTCCAAAAGAAATGCAAAATTTACTTTCACCAGAGAACATAACTTTGGACCACTCAGCAGCAGTCCAGTCCTTTTTTTATTTAGCCCAGGCGAGACGCTTCTGACGCTGTCTGTTGTTCAAGAGTGGCTTGACACAAGGAATGCGACAGCTGAAACCCATGTCTTGCATACATCTGTGCGTAGTGGTTCTTGAAGCACTGATTCCAGCTGCAGTCCACTCTTTGTGAATCTCCCCCACATTTTTTTATGGGTTTTGTTTCACAATCCTCTCCAGGGTGCGGTTATCCCTATTGCTTGTACACTTTTTTCTAGCACATCTTTTCCTTCCCTTCACCTCTCTATTAATGTGCTTGGACACAGAGCTCTGTGAACAGCCAGCCTCTTTTGCAATGACCTTTTGTGTCTTGCCCTCCTTGTGCAAGGTGTCAATGGTCGTCTTTTGGACAACTGTCAAGTCAGCAGTCTTCCCCATGATTGTGTAGCCTACAGAACTAGACTGAGAGACCATTTAAAGGCCTTTGCAGGTGTTTTGAGTTAATTAGCTGATTAGAGTGTGGCACCAGGTGTCTTCAATATTGAACCTTTTCACAATATTCTAATTTTCTGAGATACTGAATTTGGGGTTTTCATTAGTTGTCAGTTATAATCATCAAAATTAAAATAAATAAACACTTGAAATATATCAGTCTGTGTGGAATGAATGTCACGTGTGGTCCCTCTTTCCTTTCCAGCAAACGTGCTTTGAAATGAGCTAAAATAGCCCTTGATATTTGGCTTCAGTCAGTGTTGTTTTTATTGACTGATTGTGTGCCCTTTTATGTTTCTTTGAGGTTTTGACCCGTTCTGTCCTTGTCCTCTCAGGCACCTTGTCTCAGAGCAGCTTACCCGCGTCCAGCACGTCAAACTCGCCTGCCACATCTCAGCACATGCGGCCGAGCTCTCTTTATGGTCTCTCGCCCAAACTCCACCGGCAGTACCGTTCTGCTCGCTGCAAATCCGTTGGGAACATTCCTCTGTCTCCGCTGGCCCACACGCCGTCCCCTATTTTGTCTTCCCCACCGCCCATCACTGGACACACTGTCGGCAGCTCTAATACTACCCAGGCTTTCCCCGCCAAGCTCCACGCCTCTCCTCCAATCACACGCCCCCCTGCCCAATTACGCAGAACCGCCCCGTTCGCCTCTCCTCCAGAGGGTGCAGTCGGCCGAGAAGCCCGGCCCGCCCTCTCCGCCTTGATTTCCATCCTCCACTTTTTCTGTGGGCTCAGACAGAAAAGAAGGGCTTTGCGTGTCCATGAGGAAGCATGGTTTGGAGGTTGTGCATGCTGACTACCGCCGGGAGTCGTTCCACTGTGAACATGCCTTCCAGAGCCTGATGGAGATCGAGGGCGAGAACACACCCGGGGCTCCGCTCTCTCCACCCGACCAGACACCAACACACACACCCGCTCAGCTCACAATGAGTCTGGTGAGGCAGCTCGGGAGACAGGACTCGATAGCGGGTTGAGAGTCCGAGGGGAAAGGGAGGCAGCCTGACTCAAGTGAAGCTGTTTTAAGGATTGCATCAAAAACCCAACCAAGAGCAACCACCTTGGATCCTAAATCAATCCAGTCTGGTGAGCCACCTCAGGAGAAGAAAGTAGCCTCCAAATCTGAGTCTTCTTAAATCACCTCGACAGGGAAGGAAGCGCCCAGGAATGCGGGAAAGAGCAAATCAATTTATGCAATGGGATCCAGCCCCAAGATCCCAGAAGAAACGGCATTTGTCCAGAGCTCTGGAGCACAGGAATTAAATCCCCATAGCTTTCAAACTGATGGTCATAAAGGGCTGGAAAATGGTAAAAAGATGGGAAAGATTCCAGTGAAAGAGAAAACTGCACAGACAATGGCTCCAGATGCAAACAAGTCAAGTAAAGGACCTCTGAACGTTGAGGGGACTGGATCTAGTTCTGTTGGGGCAACGAAAGTCTCAGAAGCAGTCCCTGCCAAGTCCAAAACCATTGAAGAACAGGTTCAAACCCCATCGGGGCTCTTCATATGTAGATGTAGAATAAACCAGTATGTCTCTCTACATGTATGTTACATGTGTATTGTGAATAGAAGAGTCAAAAAAATAAGATGTGAAAAATGAAAGACCTAATGCTAGTGAACACTGCACATCCAATCATTCCTGCCCGGCCTGTAGAGGGCATGTCATGTCATTCATCACCATATCGACCAATCAGTTTGTCAGATTTAGAAAGGAGAGGTAGTTAAAGTGTTTACTGACCGACACCATAGATCTAGCCAAATTTTGCCAAGATTCAATTGCTTGAGACATTTGAGACAATAATGCACCAACATTTCTGTAATAACATGCATGCTGTGGCAAATACAGTAAATATGTGAATTTCAGTTACATGAAATGAAGGTTGATTTTTTTTTTATGAAACAAAAACAGAAATGTGTTGGTTTTTAACAGAAAATGTATTCTGATTGAACTTTTCTTAGCTTTAAAAAACACTATACCGCCCCACATTTACATATTCACACTAATATATATGCACTGGCATTTATGACATTTTATCATTAACATCTGAAATTGTGACAAAAAACATGAAGGTCAAAATTAAGACATTAAAACTGATATTTGGACATTTAGATGATTTCCCAGATGCTTATGAGGAACTGAGTCTTGCCACTCGTCTGCTTGTGTCCAGCGTGTTTGCTGAGATGTTCATCTCTTCATGGTCTTTGATGTAACATAGAAATTAATTTCTTCCTTTGATCTGAGATCTTATTTCTGTATCTGTTTCATTAGATGTATATTGATAAAATCTGTCAACAACCTCTTGTTCTGAGCATTTTCTCTGTTCATATTGATGCCCAAGCTTCGTGGAAGTACTTGACTTTCGAGCACACTGCTTGAAAGATTGGAAAATGATACCTACTTGAGTTGTTTTTCACCCACTACCAGTGGCCTGTGCTTCATCTGTTTCCTTTCTGTCATGACATATTAAAGAGCACCAAAACAAAAGATTTGTTTGTTGTGGTTATTGAATGGTGCGCTACAAATAATGTTTGGTGAAGATCATGCACCATCAAAATCAGAATAGGTGAAACGACTGATTTAAGAATCCATATCAATATTGATTACAAATGTTAAATCCATATTGTTAATCAAGCACTAGCATACACATAGCTGACATGTTTACCTGTTGTTGTTTATCCATGTTGTGTGCAAGAAACACAAACACAAACAAAGCTATATTGAGATAATTATTATAAATCAGATCTTTTCAGGCAGTCTGTCTGCACTATTAATTGCAAATGAACAAATCAGATTTGGACGTCCAGACATAACCAACTAACCTGCATGGCTTCTTTCGTAATGATGTAGTAGTAACAGGACAAAAAACGAAACAAGAAATTAAGTGTGAATGGTGTCAACATGCTTGTTTTGGTTAAAATGTTTGTTAGACTAAAACAAATTGGTTCTATGTTCAATGTTTATTTAAATAATGCATCTTGGAAAAAGGGGAGGCACCTAAAGGCAAGAGGAGTGAAACACAGACTTTTGAGTTTCATTCATATGTTCAAAACCACTCATAACCCGCTCAACCCAGACACAGATTTGCGTAGGGCCCCTAGAAGCCTAAGATCAGCTCTGGTATGAATAACTAAAGCATTTCCTTCACCGGTTTTCCACGTTATCGTTGTGTGCCATGTTAAAAGTGATACAAAACACCAATTGAAATCTGATTTGAGCCGCCAGAGCATCCAGACTGAGACACATCTGTAAAAATCTGATTGTAAATGCATTTCAAACCACCTCCAAATGTGTTCTGAATAAGATGTGAAAAAAGCAGATGTCAAGTTTTTTCTTTTTTTTAACCCATCTTGATAAATCGGATCAAGCTGCTGCATTTTGAACCAGCTGTAATTTGTTTATTAAGCATGCAGAACAACCACCTAATAAAGCATAACAATAATCTAACCTTGATGATCATCATCATCATCATCATCATCCTGAATCATCTTCCATATTCGAGAAGATGACGCCTTGCTAATGGATCTTTCTGTCTTCCGCTCATAGTTCTCAGAAAACTATTATTTTTTTCTCTATTCTTTTTTATTTATTTATTTATTCCTTATTAACCATAACCACGAACACAAAATACATGATTTTTTAAAGCTTCTTTATCATCTGTCTGCATGTTTTCAATGTTTTTTAATTGTGTGTTTTAAGTTGAAGTGATGAGAGTAAAATATATTGTCTTTTACCCTTTAAATCATCCTCTGGTAGTGACATGATTATCTCTGATTTTTATGTGTATAATTGAAAAGATATAGCCTACTTAACGTAATAACAAATTAAATAGCCTTCATATTCATCATGTGTATTTTCATAAAAGCAACACAATTTAAATTGCATTCGGTTATTAGCTACAAAGCATGCGTGTGAATCAGTTCTCATCTTTCTGTGATCTTGTGTCTGATCCACTGTTTTGAGATGCTGGCGTGACTGTGTGCAATGCCAGTCATATTACTCGTTTCATTACATCGCATATGGTACAAATCATGTCCTTCCTATTTACAATGACTTAATTTGATATATTTTTGATGTATATTGTTTATGTGTTGGTATATTTAAGTTAAGAAAGCAGTCTGATGCACCTATGAAATTGAAGTAGTTCTTAACATATGCGCCGATTTATGCTCCCCCGCCACAAATATAATTATAATGAGCCTAATATGACAGAAACACACAGGGACAATGTGTAACAGACATGTTGCAGATTCAAACGGGGTGAATAATATTTTATGATTTGATTATTTCTGGATTATTGATCGTTTATCAGAGCTGTTGTAAATTCGCACAAAATAAAATAAAATCCACACATAAGACGGAAACAACAGATGCAAGAGTAGACTATTCAATGAAGCATGTGTGCATTAATGTTTACTTTAACTGTACAGAGAATTTCACGGAGGAAAATTACCAAATGTCCTCGCAGCAAATAAAACTTTATTTTTTTTAAATGGAGAAACATGACACCCCTAATAATTTTCATAAAATCCATGATCTTTCTCTGTTTGATCACTGTGTTTTGACTCTGGACTGTTCCTCTCGTTTTGGATTGATATCTGCTGCCTTTTGACCCTCTTGCCTGCCTTGATACTCTGCTCTTGTCTCTCCTCTGATATATCTGTTCTTGATGTCTGTGTGTCTAAATTATGAACGAATGAGTTCAGTGAATCAGGCCATTAATGATAACGTCATCATCAATACATAATCATTGACGCCTGATCACGTTTTGTCCTGGGGTTTCTTGCAGTAACAAATGTGTCTTAAACACAAAGTTGCAGCAGCCAGAGAAAAGTGAACATTAAAAGGTCAAGGGACAATAGCTCAATTAAAGAAAGCAATCATCGCCATTATGGTAACTTAAAATGAAACAGTTTCAATAAAAGGACATTAACCTCTGAACCTCTGTAGTTCTCAGTAAGACATTTTCTATAGATGACTGTCAGAAATTAAATCTGGTTATACAAAGGGAAGCTGGTTACGCAGTTCCCTTAACCATTCACCGTCTGGCTAGAATTAGCTCTGAACAATGCCTAGAAATTTGTATAACAAGCACTTCCTCTGTCTGTTTGCCTCTTTATAATGTATTGCTTATTGTATTCCTCAATTGTAAGTCGCTTTGGATAAAATAAAAATAGAATAAAATAAAAATGTTGCATCTGCTAAACGATTAATTGTAAATGTTTTAAAAAAAAATCTGCCAAAAGTATTAATTAATTCTGCATCCCGACAAAATGAAGAGCTAATGCTGAAGAAGTAGGGCTGTAGTCAAGTCCACCTTTGTCGAGTCCAAGACAAGTCCAAGTCCAAAGAGGTTCGAGTCCGAGTCAAGTCCGAGTCCAAAGAGGTTCGAGTCCGAGTCAAGTCCGAGTCCAAAGAGGTTCGAGTCCGAGTCAAGTCCGAGTCCAAAGAGGTTCGAGTCCAAGTCCAAGTCCAAATGAGACGGTCAAAACATAGAAAGAAAAAAATCTTCTTCAAAACCACATACTTAATTATTGATAATTGATGTGATACGAGAGACGGCATATCTTCTATTCTAATATAATAATTTTGCATTATTGTTTGTAATGATCTAAAGCATGTGCAGCAACACTGTAGGATCAAATTAGGCTATTTTATTTCTCCTCCTGAGACCCAGCGATGGAGTTTTTGTCTCTGTAGTGGACATTCTATTTTAGTGAATTTCTCTGAGACCTCACATGTCACAGTTATAAACCTGGATGTCCTGTACAGAGCTCATTCAGGGCTTTATAGAGATACTAAATCTTTTTTAAACCCTCTCCTATGCCTTTAAATATGGCAATATTTAATTTAGTGAAAAATTGTACATCCTTATGGAAATATGATTATATTCTGTAATGTCTTTTAAATCTGAATCATTTTCAGATTGTTTGTCATAAAGCAACATCTCAGGAAAATGTTATGGGTTTTCAAATTCAAATATAACTTCCTGTTATGAAACAGGACATCATTTCATTCATGTTCAATGTAGAGGACACCAGGACTAAAAGCATGTTTATTATGCATTTTGGGAGATTGAATAGGGAAAAAAATTATATCAGTTTGAAATATCATATATTATTATGAAAATCTGGCCATGTATTACTTATTTGTATTATTTGTATTACTGGCCATGTATTATTTTCAACATTCTGTCCCAACAGCAACACATTAATAAGCAAATTAGATACAGTGTATAGGTACACTGTGTTTAATGGGAAACCAGTTTATGGAATTTTTTACACACATATTGCATAAAACAAAATGGTATATCAAATCATTTAGTTATACATTTTAAAACATAGTTGAGAATCATCCTTAAACAAAGTTTAGTATAAAAAAATCCTGAAACCTAAAAATGTATTTGGTGATTTAAAAAGAACTCCCATTGATTTTGCCGTTTTTATGTCTATTCATGCCATTTAATTTTAGTCCTTGTGTCCTCTACAGAGGACATATAATCAAATATGAATAAAAAACATTTTTATTATGGTCTAAACAATGTAATGACATGAAAACTTTTTTTATGGGGGCGTCTCAGGAGGATATTTTAGGTTTAGCAATTTCACTTATATTTGACCAATTCTCGATTTTGTAAGATTTTATCTAGTCAACTTGAAAATGTAACTACAACATGATTCAAGAAACTTTCTCTTTATTAACCCTCTAGTTAAAGAAAAGTATATTCTAAGTGCACCACACATGTAAATGTGAAACAAATCACTAAATATCTTTGCAGAAAAGATGAACTACAACTACATCTTGTACAAACTTATATTATGCATATTAGGCTATATGTTCTGAAATAATACAAGACAAATGCTCAAAAAACTCAAGTAATTCAAATTCAAAATGACTGAAGGTATAACACATAGAGTGCTATTATTAACTATAAAGGCTCTGTAAAACAATGAACAGCAGTTTTCAGCCTGTCACCCTGATGCAAACCTGACAGATCAGATATACAGTACATGTACAGTAAGTTTCTTCACGGGTTTTGTATTCAATTACGCTGCTTTGCCATTGTTTTTTCTATGTAAACATGGACGCGTTTGACGGTTGCGCTCGGGTCTCGTGCATGAAACGGCTTTCTAAAAACGCGGCACTCTAGTTATTAAAAGATGTTTAACTCACATCTTCTTGTATTTTTCCTATTCCACTGCCCGCGTCAACACAAAAACACACTCTGTGTGAAGGGCACCTAGAGAGCATCACACGTGAGCGGTTAATCATGTGCATCGACATGCGTTTGGATTGTTCTTTATCAAAGTGTCTAATTCTAGCGTTTGGTAATATTTCTATTCAAACTCACGATTCCTCGATTTATAAAAAATCTAATTGTGCCAAAACATTAAATTCGAATTAATCGAGAAAATCTGATAAATCTCCCAGCCATTGCCACAGTGTTTGCTTATTTTTTACTTTATTTACGTTTTTGTGTAATTTATTTTATTTTACATCCAGTTGTATTCCGTGCCTCCAGGCTTTATTCGTTTTGCTCTTATTCGTTCTTTTTCTTATTCATTTGGTGCCACTGGGTTTGATGATTGTCAGTTTTTTTTTTTTTACATTTAAACATTTTGCAAGTTTGCAATTTTATATTAGGCTTATAGCATGGTAATGCTGTATTTTTATTCGTTTTGTTAATTAAAGTCCCATGTTTATTGCAGAAAATGTGTCATAAGTTATAAGTGTAAGTGTCGTTAATAAGCAATTGACCTGAAATGAAAGTGAAAGCAAAATGCGCACGGGCATTAATAAGGTATTTAAAAGCGAAGGAAAGTGAGAGGGAAAACTCCAACGAACTTTGTACAACCAAACTGTATTATGCAACTTGCCGACAGCGTGTCTGTGGCCAAAATAAAGATAATTTATGCCTCCAGGCAGCGCGCACTCTCAGAGCCAAGCGCACACTCAGAGCCAATGACGCAGCTGTGCATTTAACAGGGGACCAATGACAATGCCCGTTCTAGATGGACCAATGACAATGCCCGTTCTAGATGGAGTTAAACCAATGGCAATTACATTACCCATTTGCGGAACAAGCGAGTCTTTGTTTTGAAAGAGAAAAAAAAGCATATATTGCTGGACTCGGTCGAGACCAACTTGAACATTTGGCGAGTCCAATGACCAAGTCCGAGACAAGTCCGAGTCCAAATACCAACGAGTCCAAGACAAGTCCGAGACGATAGAAAAACGTCTCGAGTCCGGACTCGAGTCCGGTCCTATGAAGAAGAGTTTGACTTGATGCTGTTGTGACTTGATGATGATTCTGCCCTTCATAGTCAGCATCCACCTTTTTGCTCAGAGAACTGACTCCTTTAATAGACAGCGTCTACTATAGTCTTTAGTCTTTAGTCTTACTATAGTTTATAGGAGAAATTAACATTCAAAACTACAATGAGATGAGGATGAAGATGAGGTGAGATAATATGTTGAACTGCTACATTAGTGTTTATAGTTTTTAATAAGTAAAACAACATTTATAATATTTAATGTGTATTGTATTTTATATTAGACCTATATATTAGGACTTTGCTATATTAATAATGTTATATTTCTAACCCTTTCTTCCTCGTCCTCAAAGCGTCAACCCGTTCTGAGCAGCAGCGGTGTACAGTCCAGAAGGAAAGCAGCTGCAAATCCAACATAAAGACATAAAGACACTGACAAGTGATGTTTTATTAACACATGTCGGGAGAAGCACGCGCAGATAATTAACACGTTCAATTCCGTACAGTTTTTTAAAAAGTACTTTGCTGTCTTTTTTCATCAATTTAATGGATCCTTAAATTAAAGTAATTTTTTAAAAATCATAATGACCGCATTCATTTGAATGGTAGACCTTTTCTGTCATTGCAGAGGACAGGTTTATAGTTTCTTTTTAAAAACCTCTACAAGATGTTGACTCTCTCACACATAACAGAGAGAAAAGAGCCCTATTGTAACACGGTTCATTGATTTACCTTGATCATCAGATCCGAAGTAACTGGATCAGTCTTTTTATAGACTACATTTCTTACTCCAGCATTAACTCTGTTCATGTCTCCAGACAGCATAAGCAGACATATGTTTATCAGGCAGACTTCAGCATGTGATAAAATCATTTTGACAAAGACTTGATGATGACAGACCCTGGAGAAATTATATTTGTGACAAATGAAGAGCAATAGAGAAAACTCCTCCCGCTTACAACACTAATAAGAGACAGACGTATTAGGTCTCCACTCTCAGAAGGATTTTTCTGAACAGACAGCAGATCTGTATTTTACACCGAGAGAAACTCAAACTCTTCTGTCTGCCTTTGTGTTTCAGACCCATCAGTGAAGCTGTTTCTGCTTACATGGTAAGAGAACTGTCTTTTTGGTCATATGTAGAGAACATTAAATAGTTATAATCACAGATGCACTAAGTATTTATGTCTGCTCATCCTGTCTTTTTTTGTGAAAATCTAAAGGTAGATATATTTATATCTTCAAACAAACCTCAGTAAATGCAGAATACAGCTTTTAAGCAAAAAAAACAAAGCTTTACTCCTATGCTTTGAATCAGTGTCTTGCTGCACAAACCAGTGATGTTTGAGCTTCAAATGACAGATTTTGTGATTTTCTGGTGGAATAGTGATGCAACGGAGACTTTACGTGAAAAACTTAAACTCAATGAAAAACAAAACAAGGCGAGGAAACAGAAAAGAGTCATTTTCATTACAGACACAGGATCAAATACAATTATGATTATCTATATTTAATATAATGGATTCCAGTTTATTTTTTATAAATGACAATTTACTTCTGCATCTGTAATATGTCAGTATCTGAGTTTATCTCAGATATTATTGATGTGAAGTGTTAATGTGTTGATTGAGGTGTCTGAAGTGAATGTGATTGATTTCAGTCTCAAGCTGGGCACTCAGAGCGTCAGATTAAACAACAGTTTCTCAGAGATGAAGAAGAAGCTACAATCACTGCACTGAGGGAGGAAGAGGAGCAGATGATGGAGATGATGAAGGAGAAGCTGGAGGAGATCGACAGACACATCTCAGCTCTTTCACACACAATCAAAGATATGGAGGAGATGATTAAAGATAATGACGTCTTTCTACAGGTCTGATTTCAGATCATGATTGATTGATTGATTGATTGATTGATTAATTGGTTGATTGATTATTTGATTGATTGATTGATTGATTGATTTATTGATTGATTGATTGAATGATTGATTGATTGATTGATTGATTGAATGATTGAACGATTGATTGATTGATTGATTAATTGGTTGATTGATTGATTGATTGATTTATTGAATGATTGATTAATTGATTGATTGATTGGTTGATTGATTTATTGATTGATTGATTTATTGAATAATTGATTGATTGATTGATTAATTGGTTGATTGATTTATTGATTGATTGGTTGATTGATTGATTGATTGAATGAATGATTGATTGATTGATTGATTGATTGATTGATTGATTGATTGATTGATTGATTGATTGATTGATTGATTGATGGTCTGATTGATGGTCTGATTGATTGATTTTTTCATTTATTCATTGATTGATTGATTTATTAATTTATTTATTGATTGATGGACTGATGGACTGATTGATTGATTGATTGATTGATTGATTGATTGATTGATTGATTGATTGATTGATTGATTGATTGATTGATGATAAATGGTGTGTTTGTTCTGCAGAAGTGTCCAGTCTATAAGAAGATGCAGGACATCGTACAAAACAGTGAGTCTGGAGAAGATCTGAGCTCTTACACACACACAGTTTATCATAACACAAAAGTAGTAAGTAAGTTACTCATAAGTGAGTGAAGATCATAGGTCTGCTCTATAATGAAGAATTTGCATTATGATTGTGTTACTACAGGAACTATGTACAGTCTGTAGAGTTCATGAAACCAATATTAATTTAATAAACTCATCAGCAAGCTGTGGCCAGATTCACGACATTAAGAAAACAATGAATCTATTTTACTTATTATATTGTAACTTCGAAAAAGTTAAGAATCGTGTGTTTTCCCATTTATTACTTGTGTACAATCTTAAATTAACGGATTCGAACAATGATTCTTAAGACAGAACTTAGGACAAATCATAAATCTTGAAAATGATTTTCTTAAAAAATGATACTGTTATATTATAAAATAAACTGTTATGATTTACCACTTAACAATTGAAGTATTTGTAGTATTAAGCAAGCCAACTTCATGAGTAGGATAGAAAACAATCAGAAACAATCAGAAAACTTTAAAACCTGTCATTATATTTAATGTGTGTCTACAGTGAAGAAACACAATGATGAGGGTCTGTTCAGCTAATGATTTGTTTTCCAGAAGAACCCGCTTCAATTACTAACACCACAGATTTTAATAAAATATTAACAATTAAATGAAGATAGATTAGTAAATCAAACACCACAGACAGTACCAAACAATTTAAAGCAAACACGCAAACCCAGTTTATTGAACGTGATCAGATGATGCTGAAAATACATTTTACAGTCACAGTTTTTCATCTCAACAAGTCTGATTGTTTGTTTCTTATTCAAGCTCTTCCAAAATATCAGTTTCTCTTGATGGACACAAATATTTGAATCACACATTTAATGTTTCTGATGTCATTAAACACTGATAATAAAATGAGAGTGTAACTAATAACACTGACAGTGATCAGAGAAACATGTCTGATGTGTTTGATCAATATGACGAGTGTCATAATTCATAATAATGTGTATGGTGCACTTTTGATCATTATATGAAGATCAGAATAAAAGCAGCTGTTGATTGTGTCTCATCAGCTCCTGTGATTCTGGATCCAAACACGGCTCACCCATCTCTCGTCCTGTCTGATGATCTGACCCGTGTGAACTACACCGAGAACAAACAACTGCTTCCTAATAATCCAGAGAGATTTGATGATTATTCCTGTGTTCTGGGTTCAGAGGGTTTTAACTCAGGAACACACTGCTGGGATGTGGATGTGCAGAACAGAATGTCTACACGTTCTAGTTTTACTGTTGAACGGGATCTTGAGTGTGTGAGAGCTGATCTTGATTATGATGGAGGTACCTTCACTGACACTGTCTTATCATTCCTCTGTGTGTGTGTGCTTGTGTTTGTGTGTTTGTGGGTGTGGTTCAACATGTTTGGCTAAATGTTTACATTTTATCCAGTTTAATTCTGTTTATTCCACTCATACAACTCCTGCTCAATTTAACTCCACGCCTTGTCCTCTTTTAATTTGTCTTTGGTAAAAATTATTTGGGGTGTAATATAACAATGTGTGTTTCTCAGCTTTGAGGATGAACCTCTCGTCATCTATTTCTGGCATAACAAGTGGGTCGTTCTTAATTTGTGGTGTACTTTACAACAGTTGAAATAAACTCTAAATACAATCAATCTTAAAATGTTTGCATGTTTGTATTCTGTAGGGTACAAACTAACTTAATAGTTAAATTTTGTATTTAAAATACATATTTATTTGAGTTTTAAAGATTGCATTTGTAACAGAATATGGATGTTCCCGTCATACCGAGGTATCATGGAATGTAATTGCAAGAATAGAATTTTTTTTAAATAAATACAGTGGTTATATTGTGAATCTAGATTTTATTAGCTGTGTGTTCCTGTGGTTCAGTGGTAGAGCATTGTGTTAGCAGCGCAAATGTTGTGGGTTCAATTCCCAGGGAACACATACTGACAAAAAATGTATAACTTGAATGTACTGTAAGTTGCTTTGGATAAAGGCGTCTGCTAAATGCATAAATGTAAATGTATTTAACATGTAAAATGTTATTAAATTGCTTTAAAAAATACATATATTGTTATATTTAAGAAAAAAGTTGTGTCCCCCAAATTCATGTCTGCGGTGTTACAAAAATAGATGTCGGCCCTTTATGAAAACAGGGAAATCTATTTGGACTACTTCCTGTGTGTAAAGGTCACTGCAGGTATTGGTTAATCTGAGGGGTGCACAGGGAGTACATTCTTTCTTATTAATTTCCTTGAAGTTAGCTACATTTCTGACAATTTTATGTGTCCCACTTTATTAGTGTCTGTGGTGTTATGTTGATAACTTGCATAACTTTAAATGCATATTAATATTTCCAAAATGCAAAGTACCACGAGAGCGATTTGAAAGCATAAGGATCGATCTGCTCTCTTATCACTCTAGCGGTGCTTTGATGTCATACACTGATCATTCGGAGCAGCGCCACTACAATAGCCTGGTAATACCAAACTCTGCTACTTCGCTTTGCTTCGTAGACAGAGTCTGGAAGGGCATAATTGAGAAGCGTTTACTTTTTCGGGGGGGGGGGGGGGGGGCGCGCTTGTCTGAAGTTTAAAAATCATTGGTGTGCCAATCACATAACTTTTGGTTATGACGTATGTATGCACCGGATCAGTCGCCTCAAACTTCTGCTGTAAACACAGGTATGCGGCAAAAACAAAACCATCGAAATGCTGCAACTTAATTGCAAGATTACAGCATGACATGGCAATATTCAAGGACTGGAAAAGAAAGGAGAGACACTGACCTGTTTCTAGCTGTGTTTCTCTTAGCTGACGAACGGTAACAGTTGATAAAATTAAAAACTTTCCTTTTCTCTCTCCCAAAAACCTGTCGGGAGTAGGGGGCCACAAACATCAGCTCCATTCAAAATGTGAACCAAAACGCTCTTTTTGTTTGGGCTTTCGGGTTGGCAATTGCCGGGAATATCTCCACAACAGGAGCGAATAGGCACCCCCTACCTGTGTCATCTCCAATGTCCGCTGGTTTTAGATTTCCCTAATCTAACGTAAACTACTATATTAAATTTGGCGCTTGACGTCTACATCACAGCTCTCAGCCCACCCTCTGTTCCTTGATTGGATGGCTGGTGTGGAGCCGGAGGTAATCTGGGAGCTGGTTTACTATATCAAACTGAGTACAGAAGCGAACTGAAATTGAGTGGAAGTACGAAGTCTGACATAGTCAGGCTACCACTTTAAATCGAACACACCAAATCTCATCCGGGACGATCCCTCACATTCAGACATGCCTTTAGGATGCCTGTTGAAGTTTCACGTGTTTTATTATCGTCACGACTGACAAAAGAAAAACAAGGAAGCAGAAGAAGAACTGCTTTGACACAATGTCATCAGTACAACAGTGACACCTATTGGCAAATTACTATATTACAACACTCCCACTCAATTTTCCAATAGCATTAAGCAATGTTATGATGAACTATTTTACTTGTTTTAAACAACCCCCCCCCAAAAAAAAATGTTTACCTTGTATTTTTACCATGTTAACAGATTTTGTAACGTAACACATTTAACACTAAACACAGTCTTGTATTTTTACCATATTAACAGATTTTGTAACGTAACACATTTAACACTAAACACAGTCTAGTCTATTTACTGTTACGCTAAACTGAATTAAATGAAACAAAGTCCAATCTGACTCCTAAGATACACAAACTTCTGTCTCACTAATGGCTTGGTCAAGATATCTGCCTTCATGTCATCTGTAGGGCAGTATTGCAGTTGTATTTGTCCATTCTGCACACACTCACGAATGTAATGATAGCGAATGTCTATATGCTTTGTCCGTGAATGATCAACTGGATTCTTTGCGATTGCAATAGCTCCTTGGTTGTCTTCCAAAATCATCACAGGTGTAACATCCATTCCAAGATCACTCAGTAGTCTTCTAAGCCAGACACATTCCTGAGCTGCTTGACTAAGAGCAACGTACTCAGCCTCCGCTGTTGAAAGAGCAACAGTTGACTGTTTCTTGCTGAGCCAGCTCACTGCTCCTCCACCCAGTAAGAACACATTGCCAGTTGTAGAGCGACGATCGTCCTGGTCACCAGCCCAGTCAGCATCTGAGTATCCGATCAAAGTTCCGGAATCTGACCGTTCATACTTAAGAGCAAGATTCAGGGTACCCTTCAAGTACCGTAGAATTCTCTTCACCGCCGTCAGATGTGCAGCATTTGGATTTGCGTTGAACTTTGATACAACACTCACTGCTTGTGCTATGTCAGGTCGTGTGGCCATTGCAGCATACAGTAGGCTTCCTACCATGGACTGGTAAGTACTTGAGTTCACAGGCTTGCTTACACCATCATTCCTTTTTAGCTTTACATTTGCATCAGTTGGAGTTGCAACAGGATTGGCATCATGCATGCCATATTTTTGAAGTATGGCTTCAATGTAATGCTTTTGATGAAGAAACACACAGTTTTTCTCCTTGTCTTGGATAACAGAGATACCTAAGATATAGGACAGCTCTCCCATGTCCTTCATCTTGTAGCGCTTCTTTAGAGCGAGTTTCATCTCTTTCATGCTTTCCATCGACTCCGTGATCAGGATCAGATCATCAACATATACAGCCAATATCTCTAGCTCCTGTTGAGATTTCACGAACACACATGGGTCTGATGTACTCTGTTTGAAGCCAATGTTCTTCATGAACTCTGTGAAAGTTTTGCTCCAGCAGCGAGGGGACTGCTTCAGCCCGTATATTGATTTTTTTCAGTTTGCACACCAAATGTTCCTCCCCTGGTTTAACAAATCCATCTGGTTGCTCCATGTAGATTTCCTCATCCAGGTGTCCATTTAGAAATGCAGTTACTACATCCATTTGGTGCACATGTAGATTATTCTGGACGGCGAAGGACAGTAACGTACGAATTGAGCTAAACCTTACCACAGGTGAAAAAGTTTCATCGTAGTCAACACCATACTTCTGTGAGTATCCCTTAGCGACGAGTCTGCACTTGTATCTCTCCACTCGTCCGTCACTCTGATGCTTAACTTTGAACACCCATCTTGATCCTATGGCCTTCCGATCCTTTGGTAGTTCCACTAAATCCCATGTCTCATTTTCCATGAGTGACTCATATTCCAAATCAGCCGCCTCTTGCCATTCCTTTGCGTTGGGACTCTTCATTGCCTCCTTCAGTGTGCCTGGTTCTGCAAAACGACAAACATTAGCATAATGATCAACAGTCACTAGGTCAGCAAACTCATCATATCCATACCTCTTGGGTGGTTTTCTGATTCTGCCAACGTCTTTAGCAGTTTCATCAACAGTAACATCAATTGATGTTTTCTCATCTGCTTTCATGATAACTTCGTTCTCCGAGCAAGAAATGTCCACTTCTTGTTTCAAGTTAAAGTCTGACTCATTGAAGATCACATCCCGACGAATTAGAATCCTTCTTTTTTCTTCATCAAACAAGCGGTAGCCTTTTGCATTATTGGCATATCCCACGAAACGGAGCTTCACAGCTTTCTTGTCCAGTTTTCTTCTTTCTGCTTCTGGAACATGTGCATAAGCAACGCAACCAAACACTTTCATGTGACTCACATTCGGCTGTTTGTCACACCATTTCTGGTAGGGCGTCTCTTGTTTCAGAACAGACGTGGGCAGCCTGTTCTGTATGTAAACTGCTGTCGCTACAGCCTCTGCCCAGTACATCTTTGGCAATTGAGCATGAGAGAGCATGGTTCTTGCTGCTTCAATTAATGTCCTATTCTTTCTTTCTGCAACACCATTTTGCTGAGGTGTGTGAGGAACAGTTGTCTCATGATGGATACCTTGAGCCTTCAAGTATTCTTGAAATTCTTTGGAAGTGTATTCCCCACCATTGTCTGTTCTTAGTCTTGTCACTCTCTGTCTGCATTCATTGGAGAATGTTTTCTCAAACTCTTTGAATTTGCAAAGGACTTCACTCTTCTGCTTCATAAAGTATACTTTGCTACATCTAGAATAGTCATCGATAAACGTCACAAAATACTTGGACCCACCTATAGATTCAGTCTGCATGGGACCACAGACGTCACTATGGACCAACTGCAGTTTGCGTTTGGAACAGATTTTTCCCACTGGCTTATGAGGCTTCCTAGACAACTTGCCTTCCACGCAGGCTTCACAGAAGGGAACTTCTTTCTCTGCAGGAAGATCCACTCCATTCACCAGATTTTTAAGTTCCTTCAACTTGGTGGTGTGTCCCAGTCGTTGGTGCCACAAACTGGCTGTTACTAAAGCACCTGACGCACAGTGACAGCCAGGCGAACTTCCCTCGACATCCAGCTGATACAACCCGTCAGATCGTTGTGTTCCCATCCCTTGGAGATCTCCATTTTTACTATAGATGTAACAGCGAGACTTTTTGAACTGCACTGTATTTCCTCTTTTGACAGCAGCTCCCACTGAGAAGAGATTCCCGGATAATTTGGGAACATACAGAACATCAAACATTGTGACACTTTTTACATCACTGACCTTGAATGTCATTTTCAGTTTAACATTACCAAAACCTAGAGCATCAACCACTCTGCCATCACCGAGCTTCACAGACTGTGGTCTTGGAAATTGCTGGTAATTTTGGAGGATTTCTTCATGACATGTCATGTGCTTTGAGGCTCCAGAGTCGATCAACCACTCGTTTTGTTGCACCATTTTATCCTGGTTTACCTCTTTAGCAATAAAAGCACTCTCAGACGAGTCTTCTGCTTCTTCACATGTTACATTTTTGGCCTTGTGGGTTTTATTCCATTTTTTTTATTAGGACAGTCACGTTTGATATGTCCCTCTTTCCCACACTTGTAACATCTCCAAGAGCTGGATCTGTCTGCTTTCACTGCCTTTGAGTTGGACTGCATATCACCACGAACTTGCGTTGACATAGCTGATGCGCCACCAGACGCAGTACCACTGTACATACCACTGCCATAATTTCCATCAACACACACTCGTTTTTGTTCTTCATTTATTAATGCTTGCTGAACAAATTGCAGTGTTAAATTGTCCAACTTAGTTTCCAGTGCAGTGACAATTGTTGCATAGCTTGATGGCAAACTACCCAGCAGTGTTACAATTTGATCCTCCTCTTCAATTACCGCACCTATTGCTCCTAGCTGGTCAGTTAGTTCTTTCATTCGTTTCAAATGTTCAGTTATGCATTCTCCTTCCTTCATTTCACATCTGAAATATTTTTTCTTCAGAAACAACTTGTTTGCAAGAGTGTCTCTCTCAAAATGTCCTTTCAGCGTGTCCCACGCTTCTTTAGGGGTCTTACAGCTTGTTATCAGATACAATTGAGGTGTACTCACATTCAGCACCAACACAGAAATGCTTTTTCTTTCCGTTTTTCGAATTCTGCCCTTGTCTGTGCATTTGCTCCATCTGGCAAATTTTCAGTCTCCGCCACCATGCCCCAGAGTCCTTTTGCTTTCATCAAATGTTCCATTTGAAATTTCCACGTCGCCCAGTTCTCTGGCCCGCTCAACTTTTCAATAAACAGTCTATCCTCCATTGTGAGTTCCACACCACTGTCTATATCACACAAAAAATCCTGTGTAAAAAAAACTTTTAGCGAAGATCCGGGCCCATAATTTGTTGAAGTTTCACGTGTTTTATTATCGTCACGACTGACAAAAGAAAAACAAGGAAGCAGAAGAAGAACTGCTTTGACACAATGTCATCAGTACAACAGTGACACCTATTGGCAAATTACTATATTACAACAATGCCTTCAGTAATGTCCGCGGGTGCCGGTAAGTGGAGTTCTCAGCGGAGCGGTGTGCTTGTAAACTTATATTATTGAATTATTATAATTTTACAAGAACGGCATGACGAGATAATGCACAGCTGTTGTTCATATTGCTGTGTGTAGCCTGTAGAAGCAAGGTCAACTGCAGCCTATTGCAGCCTAAACTACTTTTTCCTATTGACAATTTTATTATTGGTTTATAAAGGCTACTACGAACACCCTTTTCCCATTTTTATCACAGAATAATTCAGGAAATATATTTAATAGTTTTTACACTAAATTATGTCAATCAGTAGGCTACTGCATTTCTCATATAGTTTATTTATTACCTGAAAAACACATAAACCATATATTTTGGCAATCGTGTGTTTATTGTGTTCACGTTTCATCAGTCAAATCGTTTCTGCTTTTTATTCAGCTCAGCAACAGCATAGCCCTGTGCATTTGCCCATATTAGGGATTTCCTGCACGTCAAAAGTTTCTGCCAAGAGCACCCTCTGGCTTCGAGTATGAATAAAACATACACTGCACAAGAGTGTTCAGCTCTCCTGATATTCACATCTCCTCATTTTGGATATGAATAAAACATCAGGTCATGTCTCTTTTAATTTAAATCTAGAGTTAAATCTAGAAACCTCTGTGAAAATACCTGCTCGAGCTCAAATAAAGTGCGGGGGACGACTTTACATTTTATTAAAATTTATATTAAATATTAAAAGTGCAGCTAACGTAGTTCTACACACAGCAATAAAAACAAAAGTGCTTGTTCTCTTTCGTTCTTGCTGTTTAATTGGGAAAAGTTTAAAGCGTGTCGAGGTGTCTTGTCTTTTTATGTTTTATGAGTGCTTTAACGTAACGTTTGTGTTTCAGCAAATGGAATGATTTTTGGTGACAAATCTTATTTTAACACATATTTTAGGAAAATGCTTTGAAATTTTTCCAAAACTCAACAATGCACTGTGGACAAATTCACTACCCTTTCGGTATGTTCGGGATGAAAACATCCACTAAATTAGACTGCTATAAAAATGTATCGGATAAATATTTTTTTTCCATTTTTTTTGCATAAATCTATTAATCAACCTCAGTCCTGATCAAAACAACTAAAATTTAAAAAAAAATCCTGGATTTTTACTCTTTAATTGCCAAGTTCATAAATGATGTCACTGATTTTGGGAAAAAAACACAAAAAATTACTTATTTTCAATATAAAAAGTGATTGTGGACTGGATTTTTTTAAAACTTTTATCACAGTCTTGGGCATGTCCAAGATTAGTAAAAACATTGGCTTTGATGCATTGTTAGTTTTTGAGCAGGATCAGATTAAAAAACATTCTCCCTCATTTACTGTTCATGGCTGTTTTTGCCCCATTGACTTCCATTATAACGAAATGTTTTGATTGCAAAGCCATGACACCATATAATCATGCATTTTTGATTGTTGGTGGTTTTCCCTGTTGGGAAGAGAAAAAACTTGTCATTTTTACTGTTGATCATGAAGTAGTACAATTAACCCTTTAGATAGGCCTGTGCAAAAAAAAGCTTAGTTTTTAGCTTTTATATGGAGTCATATGGAGTATAACAGCATATTATAGTGTGTTTGTGTGTGTGAGAGAGAGAGAGTGTGTGAGAGACCTTTGTGCACTTACCTTGATCGTCTGAGAAAATCTAAATATGCACCTCAACTCTCAGAAATACATGGAGTAAACAAAAACAAAGTAAGTGTATTTATGCACCTGCTGCCTTTTGATGGTGAGAAGTGCAGACTAAATAAAAACAAGATAAGTGGATTTAAACCCTTGCATACCATCCTGCTGGTCATTTGATGGTGAGAAGAGCAGCAAGCAACATGAGAAAGGACTTGACTTGTACCAAAGTTTTAGAAATTATTATGCAGCCTGACTCCTCCAGCGAGCTGCAATATGTATTGTCACAAATCACAGATTACAACCGCTGCAAGGGAAGTGTCGAAAATCTACACAAGGTATGTGCCATTACACATTTGTTTCTACATGCATTCTATTCCTGTTAATTTTTACTGAATTCATGTGCTTGTTAGAGATAAATTTAAAAGATACAGTTTGTGTTTTGACAATGTTTGCATGATTATTCTCATTGTCATGTGCAGCTTAAAAATACTCATGATGAAATCTGTAATTATTCTTCTCTTGTTTTTATTTTTGTAGGTTGTCGGCACCT
This sequence comes from Schizopygopsis malacanthus, assembly GCA_027474115.1. Classification (NCBI taxonomy): domain Eukaryota; kingdom Metazoa; phylum Chordata; class Actinopteri; order Cypriniformes; family Cyprinidae; genus Schizopygopsis; species Schizopygopsis malacanthus. The sequence continues at coordinate 109,380 of JAPDDM010000121.1, forward strand.
ACAGCTGCAGAAGGAGGACCAATCGGTGGCCACCGATGTTATTTTTTTATATGGTGGACGTCTCGGCTTATAATGCATATGTCATCTTCACAGCTGTGGATCCCTCCTGGAACCAGGCAAAGCTGTTTAGGAGAAGGCTTTTCCTAGAAGAGCTGGGAAATTATCTGGTCTCTGCTGCAATATTAAGGAGAGAGCACCTCCCTCGCACACCAGTTGCTGCTGCACTGGTGAGAGAGATTCAGTCTCTTGCAGCTGTCCCTCTAGACACAAATCCACATACACCAGCAGCTCAGGAGTGAAGAGGGAGACATGCAAGTGGTGCACAGGAAAAAAACTAAAAAAGAACAGTCAGCCCTTGCATCTGTTGTGGTGGACACACTTACAAAGAGTACCAAGTGATATGCTGCAAGTCCTGCTGGAAAGACTGAACACACACACACACACACACACACACTAAATAGTTTGTTTAGTTGTTTAGTTCTCCATCCATCCTCAACTCTTGCACCATTGTTCAGTTTATTTGAAGTTGCTGTTGCATTTTGGTTCATAATACATTTATAGATTTTTTACAGAAAAAAATTGAAAAGTTTTTCACTGAAGGATTTTAAGGTTTTAAACTGGCTTTACCATCAAGAAAAGACAAGCATTTCACACATAGGCCATCTGTATTTCTGACCATCAAAAGGCAGCAGGTGCATAAATACACTTACTTTGTTTTTGTTTACTCCATGTAGTTCTGAGAGTTGAGGTGCATATTTAGATTTTCTCAGACCATCAAGGTAGGTGCGCAAAGGTCTCTCTCTCACACACACACACACACACACACAATAATATGCTGTTATACTCCATATGACTCCATATAAAAGCTAAAAACTAAGCTTTTTTTTTGCACAGGCCTATCTAAAGGGTTAATTGTGCTACTTCGTGATCAACAGTAAAAATTAGTAAAAAAGTTGTATCTCTTCCCAACAGGGAAAACCACCAACAATCAAAAATGCATAATTATATGGTGTCATGGCTTTGCAATCAAAAAATGTCATTATAATGGAACTCAATGGGGCAAAAACAGCCACGAACAGTAAATGAGGGAGAAAAAATGCAAATCTGATGCTGCTCAAAAACTAACAATGCATCAAATCCAATGTTTTTACTAATCTTGGACATGCCCAAGACTGTGATAAAAGTAAAAAAAAATCCAGTCCACAATCACTTTTTATATTGAAAATAAGTAATTGTGTGTGTTTTTTTCCCAAAATCAGTGACATCATTTATGAACTTGGCAATTAAGGAGTAAAAATCCTGGATTTCTATTTTTTTTTTTTTTTTTTTTTGATCAGGACTGAGGTTAATTAACAGATATATGCACACAAAATTGTACAAAAAAAATATTTATCAGATAATTTTTTGCAGCAGTTAATTTAGTGGATGTTTTCATCCCGAACATAACGAAAGGGTAGTGAATTTGAACAATGCACAAGGGTTAACATTTGCATTCATGATGATATCAACAAGTTCAATAAAAACGTGTAGCTCAACAAATCACGACGCTGTCGCCGCCAAAATGGTGAATCCCATTTCGCGATTCCCGCCTGGATGTTGACGCATGCGCACTTTGCGGTGCCAAAGCTAATATTTTTGGGGTATATTTTACTTAATTTTTTTAGTGTTGCAGTTATTAATGTTAAAAAATAGATAGTGTAGGTAGAATGAATCCATTATTTTTTTTATTTTACTTGCTAACTCATATACTTAAATTGTAAACTATAACGTACTTTCATGGGTCGAGTAATTGTATACAGTGCAGGAACACGTCACATTCCACAAGAACAGCTGGAACGGATGGAACAACAGATCAACATTTGATTATTTTTGTATGACTGGAAATTAATATTTTGTAGCCTATGACATAAAGCAATCCACCCAGAAAACAGACAACAATCGGATATATAATCCGATTAAAAGCTCCACAATTAAGAAGAGCGTCAACAATTAGTTTATACTCATTGTGTCCCTCTCCACGGACATCTTTAGTAAAAGGCGAAAGATGTATACGATATGAAGAGAAACATGAGTGTACTAATGTAACCCACTCAAATAATTGAGAATAATTTTATTTATTTTGTATTTTTTTTTTCTTGCTTAATTCATATTAGGTTTAGGCATGTAAAAACTATACATTTATAAATGTATTTAGGTATTTGGTTTCGTTGCAAAATGGAATTGACCTGCGTCGATGGGTGCTGTGCGCCAGCTCGTAGTGAGAGAGATGCGAGCCGCATTTCGGCTGCCGCTTAATCTCATTCATCCTCGTCATTCCTTCTTTAAATACATGCCTGAACTGTTTCTTTGCATTAGTGATTGGAGGATGCCGTTTGTGCTCGATGAGATCGGACTGTTTCATCGCATTGTGGTCGTTTTGGATTCACGCCAGGAAGGGGAAAAAAACGAGTTGAATTTCACTATGGACGGATTGCGTAATCAGAGGGCTCGTTCGTAAAGACGGAAAAGTTTCTTCATCGTTCGTTTCGGCGATGATTCAGGCACTTATACACTCATATTGACTGAACTGAGCCAAACACATTCCTACTTCATTCAAGTTTCGGTATTCATCTACATTTTTTTTTCTGTTTTAGACTATTTCCTTTCTATTTTTTTTTATTCTGTAATTGTAATTGTTTACTGACAGCTTTACTGTTCAAGGGCTGAATTTAATCAACTAAATTCATTAGTTGAATTATTGTTTTGTATGTGAAAAGGTTTTCAAGCATACTGCAATGCAGTAAAGAGAAAGGTGTACTCTAAAACTGATTTCTGTGTATGTGTTTTTTTTTTATTCAAGCAGTTAGTGACTAAATTGAGATCTGAATTGCATACAAGTGCAGACATTTCATAAACACAATTTATTTGTAATTCTGTGTTTAGTGTGAGACCCCGAACCTGAGACTCCAAATACTGTAATATATTATTTTATATATAGAAATGTATACGTATTTGGTGAGCTCAGACCCGGTAGATATTTTTCCTCCTTTTCATTGATATAAATCCGAGACACGGGTTACACTAACTTCAGTAAAGCAGCAGTATTGAGCGACAGGAACAAGAACGGTCGGAGAATGACAGACACCTGTTCAACATTTGGCTATGTATTGTACTTAGAACATTTTGTATATGTATCAATTTGGGCTTCTCTTTTTGTTTTTAAATAGGATTTAGGAAAAAATTAAAATAATAATAATACATTTAAAAAAGACCACGATTCCTGATTAAAAGATACAGATGTGTACTTGGTGTAAACCCGAGCACGCGCATTCCTTCTTGTAATTGATTTGGCCATATTACAGAAATATGATTTGCTAACTCTAGAATCATATGCCTATGTTAATTGCAATCTGTTTAGTAACCATGGTAATTTTAGTCAGATGAAGTCATTGTTTACAAATAAACTCTTGATGACAGCACCTCCGGGTTCTTCAGGCTGAACAGTGCTTCATTCATCTTTCCTGAGGATCGCCAGGCCGCGGATCAGCACCAAGCTAGGATTTTATACGCAAATTATGATAATTTACTTTATTTTAGAGATGGACGAACACGAACATAAGCGGCTTATTTTACGTTTTAAAGCACAACCGTTTTTTGTTGTTGTTTAAAGAGATAAGTTACTTTGCTCAATGCATCATTGTATGTATAAAGTAGCCTACTAATACAATGTTTTCATGACAAGCTCAATGTTTCCTTGCTTATATCTTAGTACAATATTTGAGCCTATTTGATTATCTTACAGTTTTTTAAAATGTTCTTATAGTAAATAAATACGTGACACCAGATATTAAAAATCCAATGATTTATGTATCCAAACCCTCATTGTGTGCGTGTTCTGATGTGTACGGGATGCATTCAGATTCAGTTATTATCACTCGATCATTGTAGCCAAATAGACCTGCAAAACCATCGAATATAAGTCACTCAGAGCTGTAAATCTGTGCAATAGGTACGTGAGCACTTTTAATGAGTAAAAGAGACCTACAAATCTAAAATCAGTAGGCCAAATATAGTACAGGGATCGCTGGTTCTTTTTAATGGATTGAGCCATAAAACCACTCATTTAATCTGTGCATATAGCCAATATAAACGTATAAATACAAATGTTGCAAATACAAATGTACATTTATTGCCTAAATACGCACTTAAGCACATTCATAATAATATTTGCTGTAGGTCAGATTTAATAACTGTTTTAGTAAACAAAAACCTTTAAAATGGGCCTATATGCAATAAAATATATATATTTATATATTGTTTCAGCAAGGTTTGTATTCTCATTATCCACACATAAAACCCCAGTTCACGCTGATGGACTATTTGGTATTATTGTCTTATTTGTCACCGCAGTTGTTATTTAAAATAATGTCTTACTGAACTAATTGGCATCATATCCTAAGTTTTTGCTTATCCACGATCCATTTTTAATCAACATCGCCAGCTAAAACTGCTCAATGTTAAAGTATGTCTGCTTCGTGTACAGTGAAAAGTGCAACAATATCTGACTTCATTAAACGTGCAACCCACCTGTTGAGATTGAGGACCACTATTTACGTTCATCACACAGAAACTTAATTCATATTTATCATAGGTGAGGTTATTCATAGCATAGGTGGGACTATATCATGACCACGAATTAAGAGTTTGTTCCCCAGACTTCATTCGTGAGCCGCTCATATTACACAGCTCTGTTCTGCCGAAGCACTCGGAGATGCCGCCACCAAGCGTTTGATAGGAACTTAATCTGACTAATTCATCATACATTTAAAAAAGACATATTTGCTAATTGATTCTAACTAAAATCGCTATTGTTGGCGCTTAATATTTCTGTAGTACATCAAAACAGCGCAGATCATTCATAAAAACGTATATAAAAGCATGCTCATTAGCAAATGTCTACACCAGGGGTTCTCAAAGTTTACATTCAAAGGTCCGAATAAGAATTATCCTCAACGTCAAAAGGTCCGAGATAATTGTTATTACACTTGTTTTTTATAAACATGCTTAAAACTTTATATAATAATTCAACTCGATCTATGCTTAATTATCACATTTATGATGTCATAAGGTCTACTTGCGTTTACGAAAATGAACCATAGTTTTATACAAATAAAAAATAACTTGGTTACTATACGTAAACCATGATAACCACAAATTAACCATGGCATTGCTACACTAACCATTGTTTAATCATGGTATTTGTAGTAAAACTGGCTATATAAATTGTAATAAATATGCAAAAGAAAAAATACAAATTTTACTACACTTTTATTATAATAAAACCATGGTTATTTTTCATAAGGGTTACTCAACAGTAGGCTACTACATTGTTATACAACTAAATGCCCAATAAAGCAGTTCTCATTTAGGCCTACATATTTTATCTTTCTGAAATAGTACTTCAATGTAACCTGCAGTCACTTCAACTGAATTGCCAAAATCTTTAATTATATATTTTTTTAAATATATATTTCATGGAGCACAAACGTCCTAACCTATGTGCATATTTCAACCCTTTACAGACGAACTACATTCATGTTCATATGTCAGACGGTCAACAGTGATAGGTTTTTGGAAACGCTGTTTTGCCGCGGGTCTGTTCTATGAATACGCTGCTAACTCTGCCGGTGGAGACAGACTGCGTCAGGAAGGCGAAACCTCGCGCTCGCGGAACGAAACCGGTGACATTATTCTACTGAATGAAAGCTAAGGTTTATCCAAAATGTCGCTAGTTGCTATGTGCTTTGTCTTACAAAAGAGTCTG
>JAPDDM010000345.1:0-17500 GCA_027474115.1 Schizopygopsis malacanthus
ACGTGATGTTGATTTTCAATTTCAGACTGCATGTGCGAGCGACTGCCTCTGAGCGCTGACATTCTCTTTTGTTTGTGGAATAGGCATTCATGACCTGCTTCATGCACTCACGGTCAGACAGGTTCTCGTGGCTTGAGTCTTTTATCACCTCTCTTAGGTAATCACTCATCTCATGTTCAGCTTTTGAAATGTATGAGAGCATGTACATGATACAGGTGTAGGGTTCAGAATGAACTGTATGTCCATGTTGCATCCCAAGCTCTTAATAACATTGGATTGTAGCCATTAACCCAGCAGTCCTGTGGTCGTCTCTCCATAACTATTAAACTTGATGAAGACAGAGCCTCAATATGTTTCTCATACTCTTCATAAGTCATGTTTACTTGATTAAGTAGCTGTGTAATGGTTTCAAAACTCTGTTTTGAGTCATTCAGTAGATCCCACACCTTCTGTAGCCGTTCTTTTGCAACACTGGCATAATCTCTTTCCTCTAAACCATTCTCATCATCAGATTGTTCTGCAGGAGGAGGTCTGGGGCGGGTTATCGTGGTTCTGTTAATGGGTGGTTTAGGAAATCCAAATCTGCAGTGCTTCTTGTTCTTTCTACAGGATTTGGAGTGATTACGGCTGTGCATCTGTACTTCACTTACAATTCTGTGCAGTTCTGGGTCTTTGTTTGGATCTGGTAATTTGCATGAGATGTATTTATCAATGAAATCACAAACATCCTGATCTTGATCCTTTTCGAACTCTGGAGCATCTTTCACCCAAAATAAGCAGTGAATGTGCGGAGAGCCACGTAACTGAAATTCTACTCTGTAAAAAAAAGTCAATTACCTCACCGATAGGCCGAGCGGGTGACATGATAAGATCCCTCATTAAGGCTTCAACGCGTTTTTCAAACATCCGCATGGCTGTAACTGGGTTGCTTCTTAATATTTCACATTTTTCAGACCAGTCTAATTCATCAAAGTTGACAGTTTCACCTTGTTGTGCTTTAATAGCAGTAATCACTTCAGGCCATCTCATCTCAGCAGCACTAAACGTACAGAAAAATGTGGGAGTGCCCAACTGTCTCAGCATAGCAAACAAATCACGCAGAGTTTTCTCCCAGTAGGCTGGAGTCCCTCTTAATGGTTGCATGAAACGTGTTGCCTCTTTATTATTCACAAGCTTTTCTAACTCCTGTTTGTCCTGCAGCAGTGAACAGTTTATCCTGCGTCCATCACGGTCATGGGTTTTGCTTTTCTCAGCTGAATAGACATACTAGATGTGGCCATGTGCATTTCAGTGACAAACTGAGCAAAGAAGATGTAGCTTGTGTCTTTTGCACAACGATTGTCAATAGAGAATAGCCTTGTGTTAAAGTATCTGCTGGGGGAAACATGTTTTGCTCTGTCAGGCTCATCAAAGGTATTTTTTCCATCAGGGAACTGCACAGGGAACGACATCGATTCAAGTTTTTTAACTTTAAAAATGCTAACAGGACTGTTTTTAGCTGCTGGGGCAATGCAAAATATTCCGTCATCATAAGATAACAGCTGCTGACCAAGATCTGGGGGCTGAAGACATGTATCCAAAGCAAGGCCTCTTGATTGCTCTTCTGCAGTATTCTCAGTGTCATCCATTGAATCCTCGTGTTCATTCTCATTGCTTTGTTCTTCAGTGTTCTCGTTTAGATCGCTGCTCTCAATATCCATTTCCTCATTAGGTGCACTAAAGTCATTTGCGGACTGTTCATGCTCATTGAACATTTCTTCTTCTGAGAGTGCTGCATTAATGAAGATATCTTTGTATTCTGAATGGATTGCTTTTAGTTTTCTTAAAGCAGACAAGACCTTAGGCATGTTCAAAGTCTGAAACTGATAGTGTCCTTGGTAGCTGAGACGTCTTTTCAATTTCACTGTAAGCAGCTGTGATTCGCTACTGGGCCTTGGTAAACAATTTACTGTTGTTTCTACTTCAGATGCAACAGAAATTACAGCTCCTTTTATAGCTCTCTGTTGGCCTTTAGGAAGTGTTACAATTTTTGCAAAGGGAATGTACTTTGCAATAACATGTCTTTCTAGAATATTCAAGTCACACAGTTCTGGAGGAATGGGAGTGAACTGAAGCATATTAGCTACAGCAATATCTGGCATTAGACCTCTCAAAAGTGTTGTATGGCAGCTGTGACAGATCCATTCTGTTTTCATGTCTTCCAAGGCACATCGAACAGGGCAGTCAGAGCAGATGTGAACATAATTTCCAGTCAAGCAAAGTGCAGTAACTGTTGGATTTTGTTTATATTTATGCACTTCACAATTACGCACTTGATTGGAGAAGAGCGCTCTGGCGCAGCATGTGCAGACATAAGTTGGGCCCTGTTTTATAACATCTCTGAAAATACTCAAGGCTCTTAGCATGCCTGGATCTTGTACTATGTCATGATGGCTATCTTGTAATGTTTCTCTCTGCCGGTGCTTCAAATACATATTTTTGTATTTGTACTGTATTTCTTGTGCACAATGTATTTTGTGAAGTACCTTAAGCGCAGATGTTTTGTTTTTAGATTTGAATAAATTATATTCTTTCTGACGAGCCCTAAAATGAGCATCACCGTGATAATACTGTTTAAAAATGTCCTTCCTTTTTTTAAAGAAGTTAGGATCATTTTTGCATCGGTTTGTGTAATGGTCCTTTTGCCTTTGCCTAAAAATTGGATCTTTTAAATATCTGTCAACAAGATTTTGCTTACGCTGTTCCTTATACTTAACATTGTTCCTGTAATTCTGAATGAAATAATTCTTTTGTCTCTCCCTGAATTTTTCCCGATTCCTGTAATTCTGATGATATAATTCTTTTGTCTCTCCTGAATTGTTCCCGATTCCTGTAATTCTGAATGATATAATTCTTTTGTCTCTCCCTGAATTGTTCCCGATTCCTGTAATTCTGATGATATAATTCTTTTGTCTCTCCCTGAATTGTTCCCGATTCCTGTAATTCTGATGATATAATTCTTTTGTCTGCTCCTGAATTGTTCCCGATTCCTGTAATTCTGAATGATATAATTCTTTTGTCTCTCCCTGAATTGTTCCCGATTCCTGTAATTCTGAATGATATAATTCTTTTGTCTGTCTCTGTATTGTTCATCATTCTTGTAATTTAAGGTTATTTTACTCTTTTTATTCCCTCTGTATTTTTCATTATTTTTATAGTTGTTTTTCATTGCTTGTTTGTGTTTTTCTCTAAAAGTAATTTTATTCCAATAGTTGTTCATCGTGACTTGGTTATGTCTTTGTCTGTATTCAGTACTTGTTTTATAATTATAGACTTCACGTGCAGCCTGTTTTAGGTCATAAACACCTTGCCTCTGAACCATTTCTTTGTGCCATTTTTTACAGTAAGACCTTCGCTTTTGAGTCTTGTTCAGTTTTTCTGTCTGCTTGACTGTGAATTGTGAATTCTGGTGATTTGGAGCTGACAATGGAAATTGATCCTGTGACAGTATGTTATAAGAAAGTTCACTCAATGGTACATTTTTATGTTTGTCTCGATTCTGAGTGACAGTAGTTTGAACTTCTTGATTTTGAAAAATCAAGTGGGCTTGATCATCAGTTGGTGTGGATTTATTAATAGCGGTCTCAGATAGTTGTTGAACTGGATCTTGGACTTGAACATACTGTTGTGGGACATCAGCAGACACGCATTGCTCATCGTTTGACAGAGCTTTGTTCTCAAATGTGAATGATGGTTGCACATCATGTTCACGGTCACAGCAGTTCACAGAGACTTCAGTCAGTGAGCTTGTTGTTGAACTGAGTCTTGGACTTGAACATACTGTTGTGAGACATCAGCAGATGAGTATTGTTCATCGTTAGACAGAGCTTTGTTCTCAAACGAGACGGATGGTTGCACATCATGTTCAAGGTCACAGCAGTTCACAGAGACTTCAGTATGTATACAGCTTTCAGCCACTATGCTAATGAATGATACAGGCAGCAGCTCAAACTCTTCCTGGTCCCTCAAATCGAAACACCCTTGAAACAAAATTAAAAGCCTTTCTACAAGATCCTGCAGTTGATGAAACGTCAATAAATACAGCTGTACTGTGCCTTCCTCAACAGGTATTCCATATATTGATCTGGAGTGAGAATCAAATAACCAAACCTCCCTGATCGATCTATGAATAACAGCGATACATTGCCTCCACACAAGAGCAGAGCATCACTCACATCAGCTCTGAGACATTGCAAAGTATTCTCAAGGTTTTCATAGTTTCCTAGAACAGGTATATCTCTGAGAAATCCAAACCTCTGGGGATGTTTCAGGATGTTGTAGCAGCGAGAATGTGTCTCAATTGTGTTTGGTAGCTCGTCAAAATTTTAAAAAATTACCCACAAGTTTGCCTTTTGCTCCGCAGAGCTCGTTTGACACTAGTGTAAACTGCATCACCTTTCTGTAAAATGCCAGCTAAATCGAAACTCTGTAATCATTTTGTTCATTATGGACTGCTAGGAACATTAAGCAATTACAAGTACACTGAAGGTTTCTGGAGTACAATTGTACCTTGCATCGGACTGACAGTGTGAGACGCTTTAACAGACAGCATGTATGGGTTTTCATCATCATACCTGATACAAGGTGGTACTGTTACTGGTGCTCAATGAAGATTGTAGCTTTCTGCGCTGTTTCTGTGATTCGCTTCTCTTTCCTTTCCTTGGCATGGTGATGATGCAATACTGGAAATCAAGCAAATATGTCTCGAGTAATGGATAAATATATTGATGTTCACTTATACTTCAAATAGAACACAGATAATGCTGATATGAAGTGTACAGAAAAGTTAAAATATTTGATATATAACAAAACAGTAAATGAATTAATGTGAAGTTAATCATAAATGCTTGTGTACTTGGTATTCCAACGTAGTGAAATCTGGAAATGTCTCTTTCCCTCTTTCTGAATGTGTGTTCACAATTCTCACCTGGGTTTGATGTTCAAGTTTTTCACAGTCAGGTTTTTCAAAGAGTTTTTGGTTTGCAAATAGTTTTTGGTGTTTCCAAGTATATTCGGGTGGCTTTATTTTTCAAGATGCGTAGCAAGCTTGCATTTGCGTTGGGTGGTTATGCGTTTTGGGTTTTGCGTTTGTGGGTGAGAATGCGTTTGGTTCGCAAGCGAGCAAGCAGCAAGCAGTGCAGCAGCGTTTGGGGGTTTTAGCAGCCAGCAGTTTGTTTTTGGTTTGGAAGAGAAAGAATAGAATGGGCGAGAGGTAGAGAAAAGCAAGATAAAATTTGAGTGAAAAATGTATATAAAAGGTATGGATAGGACAGGACAGGAAAGGACAGTAAAGGACACACACACACAGACACCACACACACACACACACACACACCACACAGAACAGTTAATAACATTATTTAAACAGGAATACAAAATTTCACTTTAAAAATGTTTTGACTAAGCAGTTAATTAAAATAATATGAAACAATTTAATAATATAATAATTTCTAAAAATGGTTACTTACTGTACATAGGGGGACAATGTAATAACAAATAAATACAAAATGCATATGGCCTGAATTACATTTGTATGAAAAGAACTGCATGTTTGGTTGATAATGCTATCCCAATAAATAAAAAAATAGTTCTTACATTGATGAAAATAAAGATGTCCAATCTACTGTAGGAAAAAAGACAGCAGTTTTGTTCACATCTCCCTCCAATCAAGCTGTTCATTTAAGCTACGAAACCTTGTTTTTACCTTAACACATTTACATGAAACTTCATATGGTGAACTTCAATAAAGTAACTTTATAATTTTGACTAATAGCTAAATATGTCATGTCTCATTATATTTACATTAAAGGCTAAGACAGCAATGTCTATGTAAAAGCTACAGAACATGTAGGATTGTACATTTCAAATAAAGATATATCGATTAACATGTTGTGTGTGTGTTACTTGCATAGACAGCCAACCTGACAGCCAACCTCAACCCTATAAATAAATGAAAATAAATTAATATCTACTGTTTGTGATTCCAGTTTGTGCTGGAACAAACTATGGAAGAAAGTCATTGTGTATATTTGTATCTGAGTATTACTGAGGTGAAAATGAATATGTGACCCGTGCTGGCAAAACGATTCGGAACGCACACAGACTAATTTTGAGCAACAGACAAAAAAAGTGAAAAATATTGATTTTGGACGAATTTGAGGTTCACAAAAAGGAATTAAGCCCTTGTCTAGCGATCCCACTGCTTCGCTATTAAAAAATCTAAATGTATTATCTAAAATAATCTTTATTTGTACATTTTCTGAGAGAGTACCTTTTCTCTGCTCGCTTTTTGCGCTGCTGCTGACTGATACGAATCATGCACAAAGCCGCTTCTGCCATTGTGCGATGTCGATAAATATACACATACTGTATTAAGAGTATTCAAGTGTTCTATTAATTCCAAACAATTAGGTATGTCTTAAATTAATGTTTGGGTCAACTGTTGGGGAAAACTTTCTGATGTGTAAAAAATATAGCAGATCCGTGTAGTACAGTAGGTCTTATATATAGGCCGTCTGTCTATGCTAATCTGACAATAAAAAGAAAAGATCGCAGCTTTTGATTGAACTGCTTTTGTAGTTTTAAAAATCCATTTATTTGTAATAAACACACTAAGTGATTTTTACATTTGATTATTTGTTCTTCTTGAATGCTTTTGTTTAGATGTAAAAGTTTAGATGTGTCGGTTTTTCTCAGAACTTACTTTATTATATATATCGACTTCAAACGGGTGTAGCTCAGTCATTTTCCAACAAATCATATATATTTTGAAGGTAATTTAATTGAGAATGAGAAAATAAAAATAACTCATTTGTGAAAATTTGCTCATTGTGACTTATTTTGCAAAGCACAGGTCATATGAATTACCTTCACAAGAAGGTTGGTGGTGACCATTGGCAGTAGGGAGGAGGAAGAAAGACAGCAAAACCTAAAAAATAAATAACAAAAAAGATCTTCTGTACACAAATGTTATTGTAATGTTAGGTGCTTAATAAAAGAGAGTATTACATTTTAAGAAATGCTGAGATAGCATAGATGCAAATAAAGAGAAGTCAGTTAAAAAGATAACTTACCGCAGAGGATGCAATGATCTGGCAACCAAAGATGCAGAGACATAACAGATTTACAGACAAGCAAAAGGGAGAAAAAGAAGACATCACTTATATGATATAAAGTAAAGTAAAGTAAAGTAAATTTGTCTGTATTGACATGTATTACAATAACTTAATTAAATGTTAATTGACTGATCAAAATCTTATGAAAATCTAAATATATAAATTATTGATTTACCACAAAGTTACCAAACAGCAACAAATTAAGGTAAATGCAAGCAAAAACACGTCACGATTTATGTTCTTATAAATACATTTGTACTGTTCTTCATCTCTGCAAATCATTCTGTTTGTTAGACAATTTGAAACTAGTGAAGGTATGTTTTTTGCCGTGATAATTAAATGCAAATACTGAAAATCTGTTAGGCTGTCAATCAAATACTTACACAGCATGAGCAACATCTTGTTTGCACACAAGGAAAAGGGGGAATAGGTCAAATATTACAGGTATGGATGGACAGACATGAGCCTCTATCATAAAAAAAATACTAAGTGGTAGTGCTGGGCGGTATACCGGTTCATACCGAATACCGGTGTTTATTTTTCTTACGATATGAATTTTTTAAATACCGCAATACCGGTGTCATTTAAATAACGTTTGAAACGCGACACTGTTTGAAAAGAGAGGGGTCTCTTTTCACTATTGCATTTTGGCGAGGATACAGCTGTATGTGTTACTAAGCGTGACAGTTCCGAAACTGAAGCACTAGTAGAATGTGATGAGAGAGAAGAACAAATATCCACATCGACCGCCACAAATATCCACACATCCGCTGCATCAGCTCCCGCGTCTTCTCACAACACTACATAAGTTCTCCGTCGATACGACGGATTCCCGTCACATTGCAGGGTTTCCGCCTTCTTAAATTCACTTTTCATAATTTTAAGACCGTAAATACGCTTACATTTCTCAAATAGTGTTATAAATGTCTTGATTTCAGCTTGAATAGGTCTTAAATGAAGGAAAGACGAGGTGTATTCAGTCTGCTGAGGGGGTTGTGATCAAAGCCTGGAGTGGATTAAAGCACGTTCCTCTCTCCGCTCTAAGCGTTCTGTAATCACTCCGCTCTGGATCCACTCCGGGTTTTACATTCCCGCTCACGGAGAAACTGCTCTGTGTTCACTCCATTTAAACGTTATCAGGGATTACTGAGGGAAAAGAAACATGTATGAATCATGTAGCACACTGTTGTTGTTCTGCGGAACACCAAAAATAATCCCCGCCTCGGCAAACAACATAGTAACGCTCGCATCATTCACAGTCGGGTTCTTAGCAGAGAACACCGAGCAGAACTTGAATTTTGGCGCGGGATTGCGGCTATTAATAATAATTATACTCATTCCCACAGGTTCTGACAGAATGCATCACATTTTCACGTGCTTTTGATTGAGCTCACTCACGCGCTCTCAATGTCTGCGCCCACAGATCGCGATCAGGAGACAGCTTTTAATAATTATAAGGGGAGTTTGCAAATGTGATATATTGATTTAATACAAAAGATCAATAAACAAGTACTGCATGATTTTGTTCTATTTCATCAACGAAAATAGTTCAAAATAAAGTAACAGCTGAGCCGTTGTGCATCACTAAAAGCTCATTTATATGTAAAACATTAATGTCCACATGAATCTATGATTTTTATTGCACTCATGCCACCTCTGAGACTCATTAAACGTCTGAAAATGTACGTACAAGCCACTTTTGTGTTCTTCTGTGCCAAATTATACAAATTCTTTTTTTATTAATACTAATTTCATGATTGGTAACTTATTTGTCGTATTGTACTTATTATATTGTTTTAAATATAAATTTTTAAAAGCTTATAAACATACATTTTTGAATTTGAAGTAGATGAAAATTATGCCATTGCAAAGGTAAAAATAAAATACCCCTGTAAGTCACTTTAAGGAGTCAAACGTCACCTCGTATTCGGAAGGCAAATTTTTTTATCAGAATTTTGTTTTATTAATCAGAAGGTACTCCTAAATGTTTTTAATTAGGAGGACAAGCGCTCCTAATTACAAGACAAACACAGCTCTTAAACTGTGTGTGTGACTGTAGCCGTATGGCTGTGGAATGGGGTTTGGCCAAGGAAATATTTTCAGTCAAAATATTTTTTTTTGCTTTAACCCCTGTATTTAGTGTGGACTTTTTCTACAATATTCACTCATCATGACACTAAAATATGGCTTGCTAAGTAATCTACTGCAGTTTTTTCCTCAGTCAGTAGAAATGTGATTGAAATAATACCCGGTCATGGCATGAAAAAAATAAATACCGTCTCATATACCGTGAAACCGGTATAATTTAGAATAAAATAATGATTAAAAATTTGGTCATATGCGCCTAGTTTACTAAGTGGCACTTACTAAGTGGGTTTTTTTTTGTCTTTTTAGTTCCTTTGTAGCAATCTAAACATGACAACAATACAATTTATATTATATTAATATTATATTATATTTTTGTGCAAAACTCACTTAAAACTGCCATCGACCAGTTCGAAAGAGTTTGATATTTTCGATCTGTTTTTTATCTAATTAGCTGGAGGAGTATAATAATACAGAATTAGAAAATATTGCATATACACTCAATCAATCAATCATCATTACAGACTCAAAGTCCAGATTTTTAAATGACAATAAACAACATCTAACCCCATAGGATCTATCGCAAACAATAAAGAGTTACAAATACAGCAGTAGTACAGTGTCTCCACAGCTTTGACTGATACTGGACTGTTAGTACTAACCTTATTATTTTTTATAAGCATTTAAGCAACAAAGGCCATACAGAGTATACATAATGATTTAAACTGTGCTTTAAAAGTGATTGCTCTTACACTTACACACTCATTTCACACTTGCACTTATGCCATCTAGGTATGGTATCCTTTAGTAAGATTCTCATTGCATCATTATAAGCTACTTGCAGCTTCTGTATAGACTAGAGTGCTCTGTAGTTAGTTACACCACAAATGAGCAGTATAAAGTGTTGTACAATATGCTTTAAAAAGTGTGACACCTTCACCTCATCTGAACAGAAACTAAACTTACATAAAAGCATATTTGTCTGCATATACATAATACGGCGTTGCCTTTCAATGTCCACATCATCTGTCATGCGTTCAGTGATAATATGTCCAAGGTATTTTACTTTTGCACACACAGTGAAACTCTTCGTAGACAAACTTAAAGACTGGAAAATGTATACTTTTATCCTCCTTATTTCTGCAAATCATAACCACACGCTTATTAAGATTATATAAAATGTCATGTTCAAGACCAAAATCAGAACACAAGTTTAAAAGCTGTTGAAGAGACCCCAGCACTGCTAGGACTAAACACCACAAGACCATCTGCATACATAATATGATTCACTAAAGTAAATTAGTAAGTGCTGACCAATCAATTTTTGCTGCATTGATATTACTTTCGTTATAAGACATCGCTATGAGGTAGTCAACATTTATCACAACAGACACAGGTATATGATCAGTTGTTACAGTATTATATAAGATACTCATATACCTCAGCGAGGCATGTGCATCTGCTGTACTAGTACAATGTTCCAACCATGATGTAGTGTTCCAAGCCTCACTAAGATAGGTATAGCTATCTACAGGCAAACACACTTCACTTGACAAAATTAGATTATCATCTTGACAAAGCTGAACAATATAACTAGAAAATAATGAATTACTGTCTGAAATGTCCGCATTAATGTCCTCAATGACATACACACTGGAAATAATAGAACTTTCAATAAAAGAACTGATAAAAGCTAATCTATTTAAACTCATCTGTATTACACTCATAAGGACTATGGCCATTAGCATTGCATTAGAAATATACTTTATTCTAATGAAAATACCTAGGATTATTTGAACAACACAGACAAACCATATATTGTTGCCATCTGCTGTTTATTATTTCCATGTCATAATCAATACATCAATATCTGAATTTTATGCAGCTAAAGCGATTTGTGTGATTCATGATGACATCCGTAAGGTGGTTGCACACACCACGCCTTTAAAATAATACACATTCACATTTACAGTCTGTAAAAAGGGTTCAAATGTGTATCTAATTATCATCACAAAACTGCAATCACTAGTACTCAGAAGAGTTCCTGTTAATGAAGTATCTGGAAAAAATCTCCTCTATGATCAATGCATTAAATTACATTAAATAAAGACAACAATAGATAAAACAAGCACATTGATAACTAGCGTTTATCTGGTCCACTGATGAAGCATGGGCCAAGTCAAGCGAATCATGAATCATCTTACAACAGGCGTCCAATACTGAATTCCGGAAAAGGTGAATAACCAATGACATTTGAGGTAACAATTAAACCAGCACGCCGACCGACAAAAATAAGTGATTGCGCGAGCAGGTGGGGAATGATCATGCGACCGCGAGAGTTTGAAATGAGCTCGCGGGCTCTCCATTTTCCTCGCGTCTAGATCTGTTATCCTCTCGCGGGAAGTGATTTCCCGCGCGCGCCAGCATCAGTGGTGCGCTCGCTTATTAATGGCATAGATTTGCCGCCATACCGTCACTTGTGGACTTGTTGCGCGAGGACGCCCTTCGGCGTCGAGTATGACCCCTTCAATGTTTGTAAACATCGGAACAGGTTGGGTGCGCGCGCGCTTGGGGTCAGAAAATATGGCGCGGCTATAGAGGCATATTGTTCAAGGAGAAACAGACAAGCCTATAGATAGATAAGATACTTTTTTTTTATTATTTTGCTTCATTTTGTTCTTAGGTGTCTGGTTTTGTTTTGTGTACACAAACAAGGAGGGCACAAATAGGACTCTGGACATTATGCCTCTCCTACAAAAAAGAATTGCACGCATTGATTACAACACGATTTTGTCATAGTAAAACGCTATAACACTGCGATCTGCTATCTGTAGCATGCCACAGGTCAAATTTATGCCAGAATCAAACTTCACCTAACTATTAAATCAGTAAGTTTACAGAAAACATATTTACTTATCATGGCTTACTCTACCGTTGTTGGCACAATGTTGGCCAGCCTCGGCTAATATAGCAGCTGGACGTGTCAAACAGGTCCATGACATTTACAACACTATTAACTTGCATAGCTTAACACAGAAAACTTTTGAATCCAGCTTCGAGTTTAACAAACAGAAAGGGATGATAAAGGATGACTTTAATGTTTCTGAAAGAGCGCTAACAACACGAGCCTTGTTTATTGTCCCATCTCGTTTAATAGCGCAGTAAGATGTCGTTATTTTTTGACGTGAGATCCTGCAGGAATCCCGAAAAACTTGACTCCAGAACTGGTGCGATTTTCACTCCACGACGCAACAAGTAGGCATTTTGTCTAGGGCTGTAATGGTGGCTGACAACCGCGTCACCAGCGGTAGTGCACGTGAGTCACACACCGGGTGTATTTAACTCATTTAAGGCATTTCCTATTTAACTGTAAATTTGATATTTATTTTAGTGTTTTGCAGTATTGTGACGTAAGTGCTAAAATAAACACGTGTTTGTTATAGATATTGAGCCATTTATTTATTTTTGCGTTTCAAATAATATATATTATATATATCACAAACACCACCCACCTGAGTAGTTGGTCCATCCACCGCGGTGGTTAAAAATCGCACCGTCAGCCCTAAGTTTTGTCTTGAAGAAATTCTCTGTTAACACAATGGGATGGAATGACGTTCTGACCCCGAAGGCCACTGAACTTCTGTGACGTAACCGTGAAGGGGTAGACAAACAGCAAGTGTTTACGCTTCAAAACCACATCACCTTGTTTTGGTAAAAAAAACACTTCTCTCAACACAAATGGGAAGTAAACCTATGACACATCAATATTTGTCCAATTGTGCCCACTTTTGCAGTTAAACCCTGAAAGATGTTGTTTAATCACGAACGTACGAAGGAGGTAACTAACATTTTTCCTGGCTGAGGCTCATTTCATAGTAAATTTGGAGTATTGTTCTGATTATCAAAATAACGACCATCTATCGAAGTTATTTTTTGACAAAAGGAACAAATTAGACGCAGACAAAATCCGTTAACGTACCCTGCAGTTCCCTCAAACAAAACATAACACTCAACGGAAATCGAGGTTTTACCAGAAACAAAACATATTCGAATAAATAAGTTTAACTACTTTAAATTAATTGACCCAACGTATTTTGTTAATCATTAATTGAAAAATTCCCTCAGAAATCGTTCAGCGCTCACCTGAAGGAAGAACCGCCGGACCGG
Source organism: Schizopygopsis malacanthus (assembly GCA_027474115.1). Classification (NCBI taxonomy): domain Eukaryota; kingdom Metazoa; phylum Chordata; class Actinopteri; order Cypriniformes; family Cyprinidae; genus Schizopygopsis; species Schizopygopsis malacanthus. Next base: position 13,407 of record JAPDDM010000345.1, read on the forward strand.
ATGAATCCAGAATGATTGACAGCTCATTAGTTATGCAGGGTTCTAGTGTCTCATTGGCCAGCTGATATAGTCGATTACCGTTTAAATACTAAAATATATAATTCCTTAAAAATGAAATAATGAACAACAATATGGCGTAAATAAATCACAAATAGTTGATTTAGTAATGTATAACGGTAATTGTACAATTTAACAATGTAATTATGGTTAGAATATTTTTATTCATATTTATCTGTTTTGTGAAAGATCGGTTGCATAAATAACTGTCTATAAGCAGCCCATGTATATTTTTACGATTTATTTTGTATCAATTATCAGATAAAACAAATCTTTAAATTAGTGGTGTATTAGTTGTATCCTTTTACAGCCCGTTTTTTTCTCCATTTCAAAATATGTTTGATGCAAAGTAACTGTAAAATATTAAAATATGTTGTGAAAATAGAAAAAAACTGATGTATGTGCACAACTGAGAAATGGATGAAGATCGATGTCTCACAAGATAAATATTTTATAAAAAATAATAATAATTTAATAGGCTACACACATTTTTGGAAATAATTATTTGTACATTTACATAATTGGTAATAGGAAAAGACATTCACCAGACCCAAACATACTTAAGTTTCAAATGCACTGGCTCGGTTACCATTTATAGTATAGTAATAATAATAGCAGTGTAGATTGTTTTGCAGTCGAAGTGATATTATAAATCCTGTAAACATAGAAGGCAATATTTGGATTTCTCCGGTTATCTGCACTGGCGTTTAGCACAACCAGAAGAATCAATGCACACACTCGCTAGACCGGAAATCTCAGATGGTGGAGATATGCAACTAGCCCATTGGGGCGGGACAACCGGATGATTTGATTTCCTAAGCAAAGTTTCAGCAGTCGCATTGCTTCTAATTAATCACGTGCTGAAGAGCTGATAACGGTTTTCTTATTTGTAGAGGTTTAAAATTAAATTACTCTGCAATCCTTCTTTTTCAATTCATTTTATTAAAGCAATACATCACTAAAAATACCAACAATGAGTAAATTAATCAGTCAATAAGGGTTAGATTTTACTGGGAAAAAAATAGTCAATTTCAATACATCCATTATTATAATAGTTAAAACAGTTAATAAAAAATGTGAATACAGGCATTATAATAAGAAATATATAACAATAAATATGAAATTGTTTATAATGCATACATAGTTTACAAATAAATAAATTCCTTAAAAATAACTTTCAAATAATACATTATAATAAGTCAAATTCATTTTAATAAATACATTAAATTAATAAAAATGTAAAAACATCCAGGAGGCATCCAATGTACTGTAGAAAAACAAACAAGACAAATTAGCTTTGTTGGCTGCATGATTATCACATTAACACTAGCAAGCTTATCTTACATACAAAATTTAGGTGAATTAATCTTGACTGGGAATACATAAGGAATACACTCAAAATATTCAGTGTTGAGGGATTTCTGGACCAGCATTGAGAAACAAATCCTCACCTGTAATGTCCTCACCTGTGTGTCATTTTCCAGGTATAAGTGGCCAGGATGACCAGAGGACAGGTGCCCATTCTGGATCTGCAGATTAAATGCGGTTCCACAGTATAAGATATTTCACTGGCGTGATATTTCACAGTACAAGATATTACAATCTGCTGGCAGACACCGTGCTGCGTTGTCACGGGAACATGCCAGCTGATGATAGTGAGGAAATTACATCGCTCCCTTCGCCAAGTGCATTTAAAACAACTACATAATGGCATGCACGTGCCCTGCTCACTCCAAAGTCTCCACTCCATTGGGATAGGGATGATCACTTCCATTTGGAATTTGTCCGAGAACCGAACCGAACAGTACCGATACGCATACCGAGCCATCCCTAATCCATACTTATTCATTTTAATAATCTTTATTTATCTGATTTTACATATGGCCTGAGAAAATCATGTCTATTATTTTGGCTTGTGAGATCAAGATCGAGCTGCCCACACAAACATTCAGGAGGACAAAAAACTTGTCGTCAACGCTGCTCAGCGACTTTCATTAATAAAATAGCTTAGATACTGGATCGCTAAATTATATTAATCAGCAAAGAGGGGGTAAAATTACTGTTTAAATAACTAAACTCAAATCTTCATTGTTTGTAGTGACACGCAGACGGGCTAATTCACACATGCAACTGTCACCTTTCTCTCTCTGTCTCACCACACTATTTCAGCTCTGTCTGAAGCGGGCAGAATGCTAGAGATAACGAACTTGCCTTCACGTCAATGTCGTACATTCAAATTGTTTATTTCACAATGAGAACAGGTTGGCTAGCTGTGCATTATCCCTTATGCATACTCTTTAACTTCTACTTTTTACGGCAATATTTAAATGACACCCTGGTCATTCTTGGCGCACCCAAAATGGTCCCACACTATATACTTCAGACATTCTCTGGTGGAAATAAAGGATCGCTGTTTGGTTCCTCTGTCATAGTTAATCTAATGCATGTAGTAGCGTCCGTGTCTCTGATAAGCACATAATTTTAAACTGGTGCACCGCCGCTAGTGTAACTTTGTTTTCATTTTGCACAAGCTTCAACAGTTCCGTTCAACAGAAATACTCGATGTAGAGGAGTTTAAATTATTAATTAACCGTGATGTTTTCAAGCGCGGTTAAGAGTAAAACTGGTTAATCGCTGCATCCCTAGTGTGACATGCAGTGATCTTATAGGATTGTTAAAATCGTGCAGTGTGTTTTGGGCTTAAGGCCACTAGTATTTTCACCTGATAAAAAAAAAGTTAGTAATTAGCTCATTTGGAGAGAGATCCATGAATTGAACTAATGAGCTGATGATCTCAATCAGATGTGTTAAATAAGGGAGACATGCAAAATGTGCAGAGCAAGGGTCCCCTATGGCTGGAATTGAAAACCGTTGCTGTAGAGTGTCAGTAGGACATATCAGTTTACATTTCCAAACATTAATTTAGCCATTAATTGTAATAATCCAGTGAGATTTTTGTGCTCCACACATAGATCTGATCTGATCATTATCCAGTCTGTCTGGAATGACTTAAATAGAACAAACTGAGACAGGCTAAATCCAGAAGAACTGAGTCTCTGAGACGCTTCAAGAAACTTCTCTCTAAAGCTCCTGAGAAACTCTGCTCAAGTGCACCGAGGGCAAGGGCAAAAGCTGCTTTAAACGCAAAGGATGCTCACACCAAATGTTGATTTAATTTAGTTAATAGAAGTTAATTGATAAAGAAAATCTATTTATGACAGCATCCTTATTTTACAGCATTTTACACAAGTGCCTAAAACTTTAACAGAACTGTAGCTTTGCAGGTAGCTTTATTGAAGCATCTTGGAGATGTTGCGATAGTTCTTCTGGATTTAGTCTGTCTCAGTTTGTTCTGTTTCTTCATGTCATTTTCAGACAAATTTAGAAATGTAAAGTGACATTTCCTACTGACACTACAGCAAAATATAGAAATAACTGATTTTAAACCATTTTTGCCTGGTGAAAATACTAGTAGCCTAAGAATACAATGTTTCCATAACTTGGTAAACCAACTAGCACTTAAACTGAAACTTCTGCATATTCAGGGGACATGTCCTTAAAATAAAATGTCTGAAAAAAAAACAATGATAACCTGAATGCACTGTAAGTCTTTGGAAAAGTGAAATGCATAAATGAATGTAAAATGTCGGATTCACCTAAAAGAATCTATTTCAGGATGGGGCATCCCTAGATCCCGGTCAGACTGGGGAATCTCCTGATCCACTTACAGCTGCGGCACCCCTCGATCCCGGTCAGACTGGTTAATCCCTAGATGGAGACATTGAATCCTGGACCCAGCTGAGAGCATGGAATTCCTCAATCCAATCGACTAATGCGGATTACACTTTGGAAAAAAGACATTGGTTCAGTTTTTTTTTTTTTTTACTGTTTTCCCATGTTGTTGTTTTTTTACTTTTCTGTAATTTAATCTAAATAACTTCACTTAAAATGAATTCCTAAATCTTAACCTTCTTATATTTCTATAAGTAATGTTCAACTTAATATTGTGTAATGTTTAATAATTTTGTCCATGGTTT